>JAWPHD010014953.1:0-58184 GCA_037043455.1 Cyrtodaria siliqua
TCATGATGAAGACCTTTAATGAACATGAACTAAAAATGATAAAATGAACATGACTTTGGGGGGATTGAGTATTTAACCCATATAATGACCTTCAGTGTGTCCTTGACTTTTATATTTAGTATGGTCATGTCGATGTTGTCATGTTGAGTTATATTATAAAGTTTGATGAAGAAATATTAATGAGAAAGTTATAACCAACTTTAATTTTTCGTGAAGAAAAAAATGAGTATTTAACCCATATAATGACCTTCAGTGTGACCTTGACCTTTATATTCTAGTATGGTCATGTCGTTGATGTCATGATATATATTGAGTTTTAAGAGAAAATATCAAGAAATGAGAAAGTTATAGCCAACGTTAGTTTTCGTGACAGACTGACTGACGGACGGAGAGATGGACGTGATCCCTATGTATCGCATTTTTCTTCGCAGAGGCGACACAATAAATGAAGGTGCTAGAGTGTCAACAAGACAGAAAAAGGCGACAACGTCTGTGTTACTAACCCGATATGGCTGGTTTCAAACTTGTCCGAGCTTTTCATTGATATCAACAATCTGTGCAAGTTTGGTAAAGATCGAATAATAAATGAAGATGCCAGAGTGTAAACAAGACAGAAAATGACATTTTTCAGTAAAACAAGAGCCATAACTTTGGGTGTTACTTTTCGACCGGGCTCATTTTTAAAAACTGCCTGAGCTTTCATTGATATACAGACCTGACAAAGTTTGATAATCATCAAATTAAAAATGAAGACCACATCCTGTAAACAAGCCGAAAGTTAAAACGGACGACGGACATAAGCTGTCCCGTGGTGGCCAGTAGAGATAACTGATCTCCTTATTGTAAGCAATGAATGATCTCACTTATTATAAACAATGACTTGTAAGCAATAACTGATCTCCTTATTGTAAACACGGATTTATCTTCCTTATTGTAAACAATGACTGATCTCCCTTATTGTAAACAATGACTAATCTCCCTTATTGTAAGCAATGACTGATCTCCCTTATGTAAGCAATGACTGATCTCCCTTACTGCAAACAATGACTGATCTCCCCGTATTGTAAACAATGACTGATCTTCCTTATTTAAACAATGACTTGGTAAGCAATGATTGATCTCCCTCTAGTTGTAAACAATGACTAATCTCCCTTGTTGTAAACAATGACTGATCTCCCTTATTATAAACAATGATTTGTAAGCAATAAAGTGATCTCCCTTATTGTAAACAAAGATTTATCTCCTTAGTGTAAACAATGACCTGATCCTTATTATAACAATAACTAGTAAGCAATTGATTGATCTCCCTTATTGTAAACAATGACTCATCTCCCTTATTATAAACAATGACTGATCTCCCTTATTGCAAACAATGACTGATCTCCTTATTGTAAACAATGAGTGATCTCCCTTATTGCAAAACAATGACTAATCTCCCTTATTGTAAACAATGACTAATCTCCCTTATTGTAAACAATGACTAATCTCCCTTATTATAAACAATGACTGATCTCCCTTATATAAACAATGACTAATCTCCCTTATTGCAAACAATGACTGATCTCCTTATTGCAAACATGTCTGATCTCCCTTATTATAAACAATGACTGATATCCTTATTGCAAACAAAGACTGATCTCCTTATTGTAAACAATGGACTGATCTCCTTATTGCAAACAATGACTGATCTCCTTATTGTAAACTGATCTCCCTTATTGCAAACAATGACTAATCTCCCTTATTGTAAACAATGACTAATCTCCTTATTGCAAACAATGACTGATCTCCTTATTGTAAACAATGACTGATCTCCCTTATTGCAAACAATGACTGATCTCCCTTATTGTAAACAATGACTAATCTCCCTTATTGTAAACAATGACTAATCTCCCTTGTTGTAAACAATGACTGATCTCCCTATTGGTAAACAATGACTAATCTCCCTTATTGTAAACAATGACTGATCTCCCTTATTGCAAACAATGACTAATCTCCCTTATTGTAAACAATGACTAATCTCCCTTATTGTAAACAATGGACTAATCTCCCTTATTATAAACAATGACTGATCTCCTTATTATAAACAATGACTAATCTCCCTTATTGCAAACAATGACTATCTCCTTATTGCAAACAATGTCTGATCTCCCTTATTATAAACAATGACTGATCTCCCTTATTGCAAACAAAGACTGATCTCCTTATTGTAAACAATGACTGATCTCCTTATTGCAAACAATGACTGATCTCCGTTATTGTAAACTGATCTCCCTTATTGCAAACAATGACTAATCTCCCTTATTGTAAACAATGACTGATCTCCCTTATTGCAAACAATGACTAATCTCCCTTATTGTAAACAATGACTGATCTTCCTTATTATAAACAATGACTAGTAAGCAATGATTGATCTCCCTTATTGTAAACAATGACTGATCTCCCTTATTATAAACAATGACTTGTAAGCAATAAACTGATCTCCCTTATTGTAAACAATGACTGATCTCCCTTATTGTAAACAATGACTGATCTCCTTATTGCAAACAATGACTGATCTCCTTATGTAAACAATGACTGATCTCCTTATTGTAAACAATGACTGATCTCCTTATTGTAAGCAATGACTGATCTCCTTATTGCAAACAATGACTGATCTCCTTATTGTAAACAATGACTGATCTCCCTTATTGCAAACAATGACTGATCTCCTTATTGTAAACAATGACTGATCTCCTTATTGCAAACAATGACTGATCTCCTTATTGTAAACAATGACTGATCTCCCTTATTGCAAACAATGACTAATCTCCCTTATTGTAAGCAATGACTGATCTCCTTATTGTAAGCAATGACTGATCTCCCTTACTGCAAACAATGACTGATCTCCCTTATTGTAAACAATGACTGATCTTCCTTATTATAAAACAATGAACTTGTAAACAATGATTTATCTCCCTTTTTTTCAAACAAGACGAAAATTCAATTAAACCAATTATGGATTTTTTTCAGCAATTAGTTGGTTTATTTGGGTGAATAAGGAGATGGGTGTTTTAATAGGAGGCTCAATGAATTTCACTTTCTGACTAATAAATGGCAAAGTTTTACCACAAAGTAGAAGGTGAGCAGCATTAGAGATGGACTACGGATTCAGCAAAGAAGGGGAGGTCTATACAAAGCCTAATGATAGGCATGTCAACTGCAATTAATGCAAAAATCCACATTCATGAAATCAAAAATTGGAAGCAAAATAAAAGATAAATAGTGGAACCAAATTCTACCATCACTGGGGTTAATGGATTATCTCTCAGTAGTTTAAAAACACAGCACACATAATTATATAATACTACTCCAATGTAAAAACATTAAAATCTACATATTGTGGTCAATTGAACAAGTATAATAAGGCATATCATATACAAAGATTGAATAACATCACAATGAAAGAAAGCACATGTGTACATTTATATCTGAGGTAGGAGTCCTATGTTAAAGTGGGCCAACACTATCAAAAGCTGGAAAAGGTCTCTTTGATGGGCTAGTTAGCTTGTAGAAGTTCTTGAACGGAGCCCAGGCTATCTGGTGTGAGAGGATTAGAGGGCTGGGCAGCGCCCTGATTGTGCGGATCTACAAACCAACCAAAATGAAGAGAATAAATAACAAGAAAACAGTTTATCATAAAAACTGCAATAACAAACTGTGTAAAGGTAAATCATTATCAACAGAACAAATACACGACTAAAATGGACCTTGTATGGAAAATGTATGTTATCCCAAAGATGGTAACTTTTTACATTATCTTTCTAAGTTTTATTAGCATAACGTTTATGTGTTTGCAAACCTTTTTTGATTTTTACTTACGGACAATGAAAACGCACCAATAACTCAATGTTTATGCTGTTGGATTATTCACAAACCATTTGGAATAAAAACTGCAGAACCAATATTTTCTATTTTTTAAGTATTGAATCTTGATACCTAACTTGTCTCACATGTTTATTGGTAGGCTTTTATGAAAAGCATTTTCGCAGTTATTTAGTGTCATTTAACATTGTTTACTATGGATAATTATAAAAAGAAAACTGTTTCACTGAATTTCAAGCTGCATTAATCTGTCTCGGAATAAATTCCATTAGAATTTACTAGTCTTTTTATTGTTTGACGTCTGACAGTATTATGCCATGAAGTTTTATTTCTTTGTCCGATGTAACTGAAGAAAACTGGAAATGCACGTGCCTTTCATAACACCAATGTGGAATGCACTAAATCCAGATATACATGTAAAATAAAGTTAAATGTCGACTCGTTATATGGATTATATCATATTTCGTCCAAAATGCCTCAAATTCTAACTTATAAATGGATTAGTTTTGTGGTGCGTTTTCATGGAGCGTGAGTATAATAGTCACTATGCATACAAGGAGGCTAACTGTAGGGCTTATTTGCAATGTCACTAGAGATCTACTAGATGACATAATCACTAACATTCACTCAATGTTTATTTTTTAGTATAAAACAAACCTGGCAAATACTAGTTTTCTATTAAGAAATAATACACAGCAACCCAACAAGGTATTTCAATTAAATATAAAACCATTGTTTTTTGCGCAGGACTTAAGCAACCTGTAATAAGCTTTCTGACTCAGATGTCATTATTGTACCTTAACCCGCTACATCTTTCTTCGAATTAAGACCATTCCATTTATGTGACAAAGGAGTTACTCGCAGGCTTATCTGGATTTACAATGGACTCAAAGGCTATTATAGTCGTGCTTAGCAGGTTAAGGGTTAAATAACTCATATAATGGTACACTTAACCAAATTTGTTAAAGGCACACTAGCCGGGCATACCAAATAACTATGTGAATATTCTCAGCAAACTACAAAACATACGAGCATTAACACAAGTCTTTGGTAAAGACTGAAGTTTTAACTAATTTTTTATATAAACAGAATATGATATTGTCTGTTTATTGAGGTCCCTCAATAAATAAAGCGAGGAAATCTAGCATGCTCGCTAGAAATATCCAAATATGTCCAATAGTAATGAAATATTTGTCAAGGTTTTGCCTGGATAAATGCAATAAGTATGTTATTTTGAGATCTTTATATCATGGCAAACATCAAAACATCTGCCTTGTAAAGCAAGCTATTTTTAGTTATTTGATTAGTTTTGGAGACAATAAATACTGGAAAGGGAAGACAAGATAGAGTAGTTTTATGGAGTCTATTCCTGGGAGAGGTACTAAAGTTCAAGTCATTCTATACTACCAAACAGTTCAATGACCATGCATAATACCAGTAGATACCGTGCATATGCACTGTTTTTACACCAATATAAAATTACATCCTGGGTAAATTATTTCATAATTTTTAAGCTAAACATTTCGGCTTATGTGCCTTTACAGATCATTTTTAATATGTTAAATCCAAAGGGTTAAAGCAGATACATGAAAACTGGTCAAAAAATAAATCAAACAAGAGGCCTATATTGCTCTACTAGTTAGTTTCTTAAAATAAGTTTTATCTCAGTGAAATTTAGTTGAAATCAAGTGAAAAACATAGCTTCCATGCCCTAAAAATCTAAATGTCTCACACCACATTAAATTTTCCATAGGGCATACATGTGATGTTTTCAGGACCTCAATCTGGGAGTTTAGTGATTTTTTAAGGGAGATTCATGCAAAAATCTGGGAGTTATTTTTTTACCCAAATATTATAAATGAATGCCATAAAATACAGTTTTAAAATATTTTTTACTAACTTCTTTTAGAAAAAGGAGATAGTCATAACATTAATTTCATTAAAAAATATTATATTTTCATGCTATCGTGAAAAAAAATTGAATGACAATTATGATACAAACATTTAATATCATCTAACACTATTATTTAGATACCTATTTTCATTGTCCAAAAGCCCTGAGGCATAGAAACTCCAAATGGTAAATCTACTTTCGTTTTCTCTATCCAATAATTTTCATTTTCTATGTCTATATAAATGATGGCCATAAATGGTAGCAGTTTGTTTCAAGTCATAATCCAATTAATTACCTACATCATTAATGACTTCAACAGCTTGCTGCTAGGCTAATCCTTTGATTAGATAAACTGTCTGCTGATCAAACATTACCCCTCGGGCCTCAGGTAAGAGGTGTCAAAATTATAAAAACAACAGAGCCATGTGACAATAAACAAGTCTTGATCATCTCCACACTTGCTTATTCTTAAGACAAACGTTTGTATTTAAAATCAAGCATATTGATGATTAAGACCAAGAAACAAGTTCGGGCTTTTGGAATAAAATTTCAAACTGTTTTGAGAACGTTTTACGGGAGTTTTTCACACAATTCCGTGGGGCCGGGAGGAGGGTTAAAATACTGTGAGATTCTATCTCACGCCGAGAGGTATCACATGTATGATAGGGTCCCATTGTAATGTTTTTGTTCATGGCATAGAGATAAACAAAATTTACAACATGTATTTATGCTTAAATTCTTCATTGATCCAATATCTGCAATTAAAGACACAATTAACATATATTTACCAGGCTGAAATATTTTTAAATTTCATGTTTGCGTGACAACTATCAAAATTTAGTGTAATCATATGGCAAAAATACAACCCTGTGGCGATTAGACCCATGATGTGTAAAATGAGGCAAAATTAGCTAGAAATCTTATAACAACATGAATTTTTCTGTGATCTTTTTCTAAAATGCTGTAGATTTAGAACCTGGTAAGGATAAATTGAAAGTCCTGTTAAAAGTGGAAAAGCATACTTTTTTTTTTATCTATCTCCTTCATCTGTAGGGCACGAGTATTCACAGGAGATGATAGTGTTGTGAGACCTGAAGGTGAATTTTTCTAATGAGCTCCTCAAGAATAAGTGAAAATGTATATAAATCAATTACATGCTGAAAAGTGTTAACATTTTGATTCCATGTTTATTGGTTCTCAAATTATTCAAGTTTAGTGACCTAGGGTATTGGTCGAAGTTCAGGTCGAGTACCTTTAATATTTTGAAAATCTACAGTGATGATAGGGATTTTGCATTTTCTTGGTCATTTGTGCTCAGCTATGTCTGAAACTTTCAAATATACATGAAAAGGCGTCTACGTCTGAATATAGAAAATGATCTTTAAGAAATAATTATTGAGAAAACTGCTGAAAATAATAAAATCAAAATATGGGTTACCCGTTCCAAGAAAAGTATCAGTCTCTCGCCTTTATTTTGACATTTATTTCAAAGTAGTCTGTCTTCATTGATATGTGTGTTTGTTTTACAAGCCAATAACTGTAAAATAAAGCTAGAGTTTTGCTTATACCTGTATTGGTTCTGAAAATATAGTTAATTTTTAGTTAAACATGGTATCAAGTAAAATTGCAGCTAAATTCCTGCAATATAAGATACCTTGAAGTGACTATGCTTACACAAATGTGATTTCAGAATAACTGTGTAATTATGTCCTAACATGTCAGAAATGTTCACAGATACAAGAACACTGCTTAAAGATGAAGAATGAAAGGTACCAGTTCTGCAGCTCTAAAGTGTAAGGTATTAGAGATGAATGATGACAGATACCTGTTCTACAGCTCTAAAGGGCAATGCCTTAGCGTTGAAGGATGAAATATACCAGTTCTGCAGCTCTAAAGTGCAAGGCTTTAGCGCATGGCTTTAGTGATGAAGGATGAAATATATCCCTTCTGCAGCTCTAAAGCGCAATGCCTTAGTGACAAAAAATGAAAAATTCCCGGTCTGCAGCTCTTATGCGCAATGCCTTAGTGATGAATGATAAAACAAGAGGGCCAGGATGGCCCTAGATCGCTCACCTTGTAATCATGCAATAAGTCTGCTGTGTCTAGTCTGGCATGGGTATTGTTTAATTTGTCCCACTTTCTTCTATGAATGAGATTTCATCAAAATGGGTGGGGGGTTTATATTAACATTCTAAACAAATTTGGTAAAGATCAGATAAAAAATGAAGTAGCTACAGATTTAACAAAGGAAAATACAATGTAGCATTTTTCAACAAATCAAGGTCCATAACTCTGTCGTTACTAACAAGATCTAGCTTGTTTTCAAACCTGTCCAAGATTTCATTGATATACCGCAATTTGCACAACTATACATCATACTGAGGCTTCCTGCCAAATTTCATAGAAAGCCATTTAGGAGAAGTAGCACCGACAAGAAATTTAAAGTAAAAATGTCAAAGGGTCATAACTCCTTCAAAAATCAGCGAACTGGAACAAAAGCGCGATATGCGCAACTGGACATCTTACCGATGCTTCCTGCCAAGTTTAGTCGAAATCCAACAACGCATTTAGGACGAGTAGTGCCGACAAGAAATCTAAAGTAAAAAAAACTCCATCAAAAATCAACAAACTGGAAAAAAATGCAATAGGCACAACTAGAAATCATACCAATGCTTCCTTTAAAAAAAAATTAAAAAGGAAGTAATTGAAAAAAAAGTAAATTAAAAAAAACAAAAACAAACTTAAAAAAAAAAACTGGCTGGTTTTCGAAATTGTCTGAGCTTTCATTGATAGTAACAACCTGGTCAAGTTTGGTACAGATCAGATGAAAAATGAAGGCCCTATCGTATTAACGATGCAAAATATAGCATTTTTAACGAAATCAAGCGCCCTAACTCTGTTGTTACTGGTTCGATCTGGCTGGTTTTCGAAATTATCTGAACTTTCATTGATATTAACAATCTGGTAAAGTTTGGTAAAGATCGAATGAAAAATGAAGGCCCTATCGTCTTGAGGCAAATATAGCATTTTTAACTAAATCAAGGGCCATAATTCCGCTGTTGTCCGATCTGGCTGGTATTCAAACTTGTCCGAGCTTCATTGACATTAATAATCTGGTAAAGTTTGGTAAATATCAGATGAAAAATGAAGGCCCTATCGTCTTAATGAGGCAAAATATAGCATTTTGAACTCAATCAAGAGCCATAACTCCGTAGTTGCTGGTCTAATCTGGCTGGTTTTCAAAACTGACCAAGCTTTCATTGATATTAACAATCTGTTAAAGTTTGGTAAATATTGGATGAAAAGTGAAGGCCCTATCGTCTTAAGGCAAAATATAGCATTTTAAATAATTCAAGGGCCATAACTCCGCTGTTACTGGTCCGATCTGTGTTGTTTTTAAACTTATCCAAGCTTTCATTGATATTAACAATCTGGTAAAGTTTGGTAAAGATCTGATCAAAAGTGAAGGCCCTATCGTCTTAACGAGGCAAAATATAGCATTTTTAACTAAATCAAGGGCCATAACTCTGCTGTTACTGGTCCGATCTGGCTGGTGTTTGATTGTCTGAGCCTTCATTGATATTAACAATCTGTTAAAGATTGGTAAAGATCGGTTGAAAAATGAAGGCCCTATCATCTTAACGAGGTAAAAGTTAACGACGACGGACGGACGAAGAGTGATCCCAATAGCTCACCTGTGAGCCTTCGGCTCAGGTGAGCTAAAAATACCCGTTTTGCTGCACTAAAGCACCTGGCCTTATATACCATTTACCAGTTCTGCAGCTTTAAAGCGCAATATCAAAGGATTAACATTTCATGCTGCAGCTCTAAAGCGCAAGGCCTTTTGAAAGATGAAGGATGAATATTCCCATTCTGCAGTTCTGAAGTGCAAGGCCTTCGAGATACACATTCTGCAGCTCTCAATCGCAAGACCTTAGTGATAAAAGATGAAATAAACATATTCTGCAGATCTAAAGCGCAATACCTTAGCGATGACAAATGCAAATGCCATTCTACGGCTCTAAAGCAATGCCTTAAGGATAAAGAATAAAAGATACTCATTCTGCAGCTCTCACTTAACGTCTCACACCACAATCAATTTTCCATAGGGTCTCATTGTAATGTTTTTGTTCATGGCATAGAGATAAACAAAATTTACAACATGTATTTATGCTTAAATTCTTCATTGATCCAATTTCTCCAATTTAAGACACAATTAACAAATAATTACCAGGATGAAAAATTTTAAATTCATGTTTACTATCAAAATTTAGCGTAATTTTGACAAAAGTACAACCCCGTGGTGATACCTTAGCGTTTATAATGAGGCAGAATTAGCTAGAAATCTTACAACAACATGAATTTTCAAGTGATTTTTTCCTAAAATGCTGTAGATTTAGAACCTGGTAAGGATAAAACAATGTATGTGATGGAAAGTCCTGTAAAAAGTGGAAAAGCGGACTTTTTTTTATCTACCTCCTTCATCACAGAAATAATAGTGTTGTGAGACCTGAACATGTTAGTGGGCTTCAGGGGTGTGTCGTTGCAAAACAGAGCAAAGCAAATTTCTTTCAATCAAGGGTCACAATACTGCTGTTTCTGCTCAAACTTGTTAAAGGTTTATTGACATAAATATATCACATAACTTACGGTGCGGGAGTGGAATAACATCATTCTTTATTTTCAATATACCACTAGTTATATAAGCATGCAAATAAGCCTAGCATGCGCTGCCAATTTTTTTTAAATAATGACTATGATCCAATTCCCACGGATTATGTTGCTTTCGTGTTAAAGCGACAGGCAAAATGCAATTAAAGTCGATATGTGAGTTATGTGATAAATAGAATCTACCATTCGTTCTCATTCATTATTATGAATTTATTAAACTCGTTAGCAAAAATGATATAATGCTCGGCATGAACCTCGCATTATATCATTTTGCCAACTCGTTTAATAAATCAATAATGAATGAGTACTCTATATATATAATGCTCTGGCGAAGTTTTCTTAAAGATCAGATCAGTCTGAAATGACTAGTTTTTGAATTTGTCCACACTTTCTTCTATGACCCACATGTTTGCATTACGATAGCATAGAAGGATAGAGAGAAGAAGAGACAGTGTTATAGTATATGTATTTAGTAAAGGGAAGGCCAGAATCATAATACATACTTGTTTTTCCGGATTTATTTGAATACCTTTTTACTATTTTGCTCAGCGATCATGTCAGATACATACATTATTCTTCGTTTCTTCAACATTGACTTACCTAAATATGCCATACTGACTAGGAAATTCGCTGAATGAATGTAGGTTTACACAGAACACAGAAAGATTACACTACGTGTTCACACGACCAAAACCTAGTGAATAATTTACCATTGTTTTATACAATTGTTATAAAACAATGGAAAGTGATTCATTATCCTTTTTGTTTTTGTTTGTGTAAACCCTCATACAATCTGCGGGGCGTTCGTGGCCGAGTGGTTAGAGTCTCTGACTTGCAATCACTTGCCCCTCACCACTGTAGGTTCGATCCCTCAGGGGCCTAGGAATCTTTATGTGAGGAAGCTATCCAGCTGGCTTGCGGAACGTCGGTGGTTCTACCCAGGTGCCCGCCCGTGCACGAAAATTGCCCGGAGGGGCACCTGGGGTCTTCCTCCACCAGTGGAAGCTGGAAAGTCGCCATATGACCTCAGCTGTTGGTGCGACTATAAATCCAATTCAATTCAATTCATGAAATCTGCAATTTCAATAACTGATGAAGAATTTCCTTTTCAATGTTGCAGAAACGAAGAATAATGTATAGTTGACCCGACTGCAGTGCAAAATTTAAAGCAATATTTAAAAACATCTGGAAAAACGAGAGTGTATTATGATTCTGGCCTTCCATTTACTACATACATATACTATAACACTATCTCTTCTTCGCTCTGTCATTCTATACTATTGTAATGCAAACCTGTGCCATGACCAATATTGGAGGGGTATACACAACATAAGAGGGGTGTGAGTCAGATATGGCTCTTCTCCAAACCTGTGCCATGACCAATGTTGGAGGGATATACACAACATAAGGAGGGTGTGAGTCAGATATGGCTCTTCTCCAAACATGTGCCATGACCAATATTGGAGGGGTATACACAACATAAGAGGGGTGTGAGTCAGATATTGCTCTCCTCCAAACCTGTGCCATGACCAATATTGGAGGGGTATACACAACATAAGAGGGGTGTGAGTCAGATATGGCTCTCCTCCAAACCTGTGCCATGACCAATAATGGAGGGGTATACACAACATAAGAGGGGTGTGAGTCAGATATGGCTCTTCTCCAAACCTGTGCCATGACCAATATTGGAGGGGTATACACAACATAAGAGGGGTGTGAGTCAGATATGGCTCTCCTCCAAACCTGTGCCATGACCAATATTGGAGGGGTATACACAACATAAGAGGGGTGTGAGTCAGATATGGCTCTTCTCCAAACCTGTGCCATGACCAATGTTGGAGGGGTATACACAACATAAGGAGGGTGTGAGTCAGATATGGCTCTTCTCCAAACCTGTGCCATGACCAATATTGGAGGGGTATACACAACATAAGAGGGGTGTGAGTCAGATATGGCTCTTCTCCAAACCTGTGCCATGACCAATGTTGGAGGGATATACACAACATAAGAGGGGTGTGAGTCAGATATGGCTCTTCTCCAAACCTGTGCCATGACCAATATTGGAGGGGTATACACAACATAAGAGGGGTGTGAGTCAGATATGGCTCTCCTCCAAACCTGTGCCATGACCAATATTGGAGGGGTATACACAACATAAGAGGGGTGTGAGTCAGATATGGCTCTCCTCCAAACCTGTGCCATGACCAATATTGGAGGGGTATACACAACATAAGAGGGGTGTGAGTCAGATATGGCTCTTCTCCAAACCTGTGCCATGACCAATATTGGAGGGGTATACACAACATAAGAGGGGTGTGAGTCAGATATGGCTCTTCTCCAAACCTGTGCCATGACCAATGTTGGAGGGGTATACACAACATAAGGAGGGTGTGAGTCAGATATGGCTCTTCTCCAAACCTGTGCCATGACCAATATTGGAGGGGTATACACAACATAAGAGGGGTGTGAGTCAGATATGGCTCTTCTCCAAACCTGTGCCATGACCAATGTTGGAGGGATATACACAACATAAGAGGGGTGTGAGTCAGATATGGCTCTTCTCCAAACCTGTGCCATGACCAATATTGGAGGGGTATACACAACATAAGAGGGGTGTGAGTCAGATATGGCTCTTCTCCAAACCTGTGCCATGACCAATGTTGGAGGGGTATACACAACATAAGAGGGGTGTGAGTCAGATATGGCTCTCCTCCAAACCTGTGCCATGACCAATGTTGGAGGGGTATACACAACATAAGAGGGGTGTGAGTCAGATATGGCTCTCCTCCAAACCTGTGCCATGACCAATATTGGAGGGGTATACACAACATAAGAGGGGTGTGAGTCAGATATGGCTCTCCTCCAAACCTGTGCCATGACCAATATTGGAGGGGTATACACAACATAAGAGGGGTGTGAGTCAGATATGGCTCTTCTCCAAACCTGTGCCATGACCAATATTGGAGGGGTATACACAACATAAGAGGGGTGTGAGTCAGATATGGCTCTCCTCCAAACCTGTGCCATGACCAATATTGGAGGGGTATACACAACATAAGAGGGGTGTGAGTCAGATATGGCTCTTCTCCAAACCTGTGCCATGACCAATGTTGGAGGGGTATACACAACATAAGGAGGGTGTGAGTCAGATATGGCTCTTCTCCAAACCTGTGCCATGACCAATGTTGGAGGGATATACACAACATAAGAGGGGTGTGAGTCAGATATGGCTCTTCTCCAAACCTGTGCCATGACCAATATTGGAGGGGTATACACAACATAAGAGGGGTGTGAGTCAGATATGGCTCTTCTCCAAACCTGTGCCATGACCAATGTAGGAGGGGTATACACAACATAAGAGGGGTGTGAGTCAGATATGGCTCTCCTCCAAACCTGTGCCATGACCAATGTTGGAGGGGTATACACAACATAAGAGGGGTGTGAGTCAGATATGGCTCTCCTCCAAACCTGTGCCATGACCAATATTGGAGGGGTATACACAACATAAGAGGGGTGTGAGTAAGATATGGCTCTTCTCCAAACTTGTCCAAGCTTGTACTGATTTTAACATTCTGAACAAGTTTGATAAAGATGAAAATAGAATTAGCTGCAGCTTAACAAACCGAAATATAGAATTTTTCTATGAATCAAGGACTGTACTTGTTAGGGGCCAGTTTCCGTTCAAGCCCAGTTTCCGTCATTCTGATTTAAAAACTATTTTTTTACCCTGCAATTACTTACGCGATGTTCCTTATTGACAGACGTTTAGCACTGACGATTGGAAACAGAAGAAACAGCCAAAAAGTAAATAAGCAGTACAAAAACGAAAGGGATTTCTCCAAAAATTGTTTTTACTTCCTCATATGGCATTGTGGATGCGCGCATACTGCCACATAATAAATTATTTAAAAATATAACACTGTTATGACGTCATATTTTTATCACACTTCAGCAGACGCAGTGATAATATATTTTGACCAAAGAGAAGAAACTCGTTCAACTTGTATCTGTTTGATTTACACAGAGTTACACAGAGTTACCCATTGTTATAGTGTAAATTGTCATCATGGATCATATTACATTGACGTTACCAGGCGCATTATTATAGCGATCGAGGTGAATGATGGAACAATGCAAACATACAATTTTTACAAATGGAATTGTTGAATAGACTTGCAAACATGTTTTTAGTTCATAAAATTTTACTATATCAAGACCTAGTTGTATATATCACTCGATAAAAAACATCCGCGGATTCACATGTCTCATCTAACGGGGGCGGGACTTAAAAATAAAAAGGTCAATGATGCTTAATGAAAGTTTGTAAATATTTTAGTAACTTAAAACAATGGAGTTTACAGTTTGCTGAGATGACATTTAAATGCATTTGTTTAAAAACAAAATGCCATTCTATTAAAAAAAATCATCAGCTCCAAAAAGTAGGTCAAGGTCATAGATGAAATCCATGTGTCCAAAACGATGCACTACCCAAGACACAACTATGTCAAAATAGAATATTTTGCCTTCCAAAGATTAAGCTATAAATTAGCTTTAAAACATCTAGTGCATAATTAGTTCATGAGAAAGCGATGTAA
The DNA here is from genome assembly GCA_037043455.1 of Cyrtodaria siliqua. Lineage (NCBI taxonomy): Eukaryota > Metazoa > Mollusca > Bivalvia > Adapedonta > Hiatellidae > Cyrtodaria > Cyrtodaria siliqua. Next base: position 15,022 of record JAWPHD010014953.1, read on the forward strand.
ATGTAACAATTAAAGTTATCTGCCCTTTGCTTGGATGGTGAAGGTCACACTATAATATAAAGCAAAGTTTGAAAGATCTAATGCATAAAGTTTGTGAGAAAGTGACCTAAATACAAATGTTGAAGGTAAAAATTATTAAGTTATCTGCCCTTGCTTGGAGGGTCAAGGTCACATCCACATTTGCTTTGTCACGTTGCAATGTACCACTCAAGATACAACTATAAGCAAAGTTTGAAAGGTCTTAGTGCACACTGTTTGTGAAAAAGTGACCTAAATGCCAAAGTTGAAGGTAAAAATTATAAGGTTATCTGCCCTTTGCTTGGAGAGTCAAGGTGACATCCATATCTGCTTTGTCACGTTGCGATGTACCACCCTAAGATACAACTATAAACAAAGTTTGAAAGGGGTAGTGCATACAGTTTGCGCGAAATTGACCTCAATGCAAAAGTTGAAGGTAAAATTATGAAGTTATCTGCCCCTTGAATGGAGGGTCAAGGTCACTTCCACATTTGCTTTGTCAGGTTGCGATGCAACACTCAAGATACAACTATAAGCAAAGTTTTAAAGGTTTAGTGCATACAGTTTGTGAAAAAGTGACCTAAACGCAAAAGTTGAACATAAAAATTATTAAGTTATCTGCCCTTTGCTTGGAGGATGCGTTGCGATGTACAACCCAAGATACAACTATAAGCAAAGATTGAAAGGTCTAGTGTATACAATTTGTGAGAAGATGACCTAAACGCAAAACTTGAATATTGACGCCTTCGCTGCCGCGGCAAAAGCAACACCTATGTCTCTTTTTTTCTTCGAAAAGGCGAGACAAAAATGCTTTCTCAGTTTTAGTCTATTTAGAGAAAGGTCACATGCCACTTCGATGATTTATATAAAGCAAAATTCTTTGGTGTCAAATCTCCAGGAAGAGTTAACCTAATAGAAACTAGAGTAAAAAATGTCATGATACATAGATTTGTCTGACAAATAAGTATTGGTCTATAGATAACTTACGACAACATTACAATTGCAATAACTCAACTTGCCTTAATCCACAAACAGAAAAAACTTCCCCAAATCCCCTTCCCGGGACTCCCAGCACCAAATACACCCGTACATGCAGAGTTACTTCCTCTTTCCGTTTGTGCGTCGTGTATAATGGCGGTAAATCTAACGGTGCTCAAAAACTTGTTCTTATTCCACAAACTATTTGGTTTAAATTGTTTTATTACTTTTATTTACTTCCCATATGTTATTTTCTTACGGCTTTATAAGCATAAATGGTGATTTACACCAGCCTTTATTCTACTCGATTTATTTAAATTCGTACCCCACCCACTCATCGGGGCTTTTCTTCGTTTCGAAATATTAGTGTTAACTATTCTAAACCGGTATGGTATTAAGGTCTATCCAGGAAAGATGTACTTCTGATGAGGTAAGGACCGTTTTCCTAACGAATAATTGCATTTTATTACGATAATTTTAGTAATGTCGCAGGTTTTCTGTTTTTTCCACACGCTTAGTGGACATTCTCAGACGTACTACTTAAAATAGCTTTAAATGTTTGTGTTGTTTTAAATAAAGTTCATTACATTATTCAGGTTATATATAACTTCTGAGGATGTCCATGTGTGTCTGTGGGTGTGTAGTCACACCCTTATATAATTACAGTTGTGCCTCTCTTTATTATACTTCAGTGAGCAGTACAGTTGTTAGCAAAGTATCAAGTCAGATACAGTGTCTTACCCCACCCACTCATGTACACAGTAAGAGGCTGGCAGGTAGTTGGGTGGATCACGACGACTAAAAAACAGTGGGCAGTCTAGGAGTTAATCACTGTGGGGAGTCCTGCCCGAAGGGGGAAAAGAGTACCTCTTACACGCAGGATAACCCATCCCAGCATACAGTATCAGGCCCGATACTTCCTCAAGTTGGGAATGCCACTCAAAGCCGCCACCTGTCTAGACACATCTCAGGTAATTCTTCTGATGATGAATTTTCTAGCTTTTCAAGCTGGGCCCAGTGCCCTACGTATATTCTTTCTGTAATTTTTACTGTATTCAATACTGTTGTGATGGGGAGAGCCACCCAACTTAAGCATATAGTGTCTTCTAAGGGCTCTGCTCTTACTATTAATTTAGACTAGTAGTCTTGATCATGGCTAGATTTCTTTCCATGTTATGGGAAGAAGTTTTAGTTCCTGTTTTTGTACTCGCTTTCATAGGCTAAGTTCGTTCATGGACTACATTTTCTGTTATTATTTTTCTTACATGTTTTATAATCACAGATCGTGTCTGGGACACCTTATTTGTTCTTATATTCAGTGTAGTGTCTTTTACACTTACCAACAATAGGACTGAGACCTCTTTAGGAAATCATAATTCCTAGACAGTGCTCTCTATTGGGATAGGCTTTTTCTTTGGTACGGAAGTCATACCTTCCTACTGACAGGGCGCTCTATCAGGCTGAAGGAAATGCTAACCGCATTCCAAGAGTGAAGTTATCTAGTAGCTGTCTGGTGAGACAGACCTTCTGCAATCAGAGAAGGTAAATTGTCGAAGTCTTATCTCCGATTCTGATTAGCAGGCTTGGAAGTATTCCATCCTCAAATAGAACTCATTCTCTTCTGTCGGACAGGATCACCCTTTTTTCCAAGTTTAAGTTGTAATAATACTCTTTTTATTTGTAAACACTTCTTAAGCATTGTCTGCCTATGTTCTCTATTTTAGAACCTTATTGAATGCTTTCGTATCTTTAGAATAACTCTGTGTTTACTAAAAATCATTAAGAGTATTTAAATTAAAAGTATATCCCTCTAGTGGTCTTGCTTAATACCCACTACAGGAGTCTGATACTTGTCTTTAACTAAAGCTTTTTAGTGAATGACTTTTGTATTTTTCTGTCCTTATGGACTTAACTATAGAACTAGTTTTGCAGGTAACCTTGTTAGAAGTCAGTACATATTGTCGAGGTCCGTCACTAGAATTGACCTATCAAGGATGATATTAGTGACTACGGCTTCTCCGCCATGGTCTAATGATTATGGTAAGTATTCACGGCCTTCGCCATAGCGTTCATAGGTTTCAGCGTTAATTGTAATCATGTAGCCACGGTCTTAAAGAAGTCAATCAGTTTATTTCGTTATGTAAATTGTTTTCCTTTATCAGGACACCAAATTCAACTTATCCTCTCGCCTTGATGAGTACTCTTTGTGGCAGGACTAGTAGAATTCAGATAAATTCTTTTATATTTATCCATGCTGATATTTATTCATGTTGCTGTTCATATTTTTATGTAGGACAAGTAACTCCGCAACTGTTTCCTGCCCTGGTTACGGTTAAGTAGATGATGACTGCGGGTCTATTGTTTATGCTCATCAGACTTGCAGTTATATAAGCATTTATTTTATTTAGCGCCAGTAGTATTTATATCCAGGGGTGTCATTAACAGGTAGGCAGGGATTTCCCCCTGCTACTTAGACTCGTCTACCCGGCTCATATGAATACTTTTACTAATATTGTATACATGTATCTATCAAATACCCGACTACTTTGCTCTGTGGGCTTGAAAAGTTAATGTCACCACCTTTGTTGATGTAGGGTTATATCTACAATAGGTTTTATTATTTACAGTGGCACATGCTTTTTTATACATTTGCACATGCAGTTGTTGGCTGAGGCTTCCTTTTTGCTGGTAAATTGATATGGGTGACGCCCGTGGCTGAGTGGTTAGTCTCTGACTTGAAATCACTGCCACTCACCGCTGTTTTATGATGGTGTCCTGGTTAGCTCAGTTGGTAGAGCTTTCACCCTGTAAGGGAGGAGTCCCGGGTTCGTGTCCCATACCAGCCACAAAGACAACTGGTGTCTTGTTTTTATTGTGCATTTTATGATAATTAAACCTTATTTCATTGTTTGTGTTTCACTTGTGAAATATCGACAATGATGGAATGCCGCTGTTGATATATTGTCGTCTCTGTTTTAGCGCATTATGTTTTACTGCTTAAGTATCAAGGTTGAGAGTACATAATAAATTATTAATAGAATAATTGTTGGTTTGTCGTGAATGTAGGATTTTTTCTTCGAGAAGTGAGAAACTTATTTTCACCAGAGCCTTAGCACGAGTGAATTATGCGAGTTTCCTCACTGATACACCTGCGGTTTTTTGGGATTACCCGAGGGTTGATTAAGGTCCCCTTCTGTACCGCTTAGATCTCCAGGCAGTTTCAGTAGTTTCAGTGGCTGAGTCTTTGGCTTCAAAGCTACTGTCCTCAACCCTACGTGGGTTTGTTCCCTGTTCCCCTGACTAAGCCTTGTCTGATGGAGTTCTTCATCATTCATCTCGTCCCTCTGGGGATGCTTTCCTTGTGTATCTTATTAGATGCGGTTACAGGACATAACACTCCAATTCTTGCAGCTAGATCTTTGTCCAGATTCTAGATTCCTTACCCCACCCACTTCTCCATACAGTCATACAGTTAATGGGCTGTGGTGCCAGGGTTCGTTCTCCATTAGCCCTAGGGGTACTGATGATAGTTGGCGTAGTTGTTGTTCGTACTCCTCCCTGTTTAGTCTTTCTAGAACCAGGATACAGTTTCCTTGATGTCTATTAGTTTAGTGTAGGTCTATCAGTATGAGTTCCTAACGTCATGGTAGGCTATACTGTTTTTAGGCCCGGCTTCTAATCTGTACATTAATTATGCCATAAGAGCCAGACTTCTCTTTTTGAAGTCTTACCCTCAGGCGGTTTTGAGATACATCTGGCATCTCTTTATTTATTGGTTCTATATGCCACATTCATATGCTAGATCTTTTGGAAGGCCACTTCTTTACTCACGCTATGTTAAAGTCTCGTTGGCCTTTTACTTGAACAAAAATGGGGAGGTGCGTGCGTGTGCACAGCCACATTCAAGGTGACATTCTGCCAAGGTCAGAACAAAAAGGGAGGGTGCGTGCATCAGGGCACAGCCATGCACATTTAAGGTGACATTTTGCCGTGGTCTAGGGGTTTAGTAGAGCTGCCCTAAATGCATGTTTAAGGATCTCTCAAATTGGCTTTAGTAACCCTAAAGTTGTTCTTAAGGGCCACATGGAAGATTTGTTCACTAACTGTGTTACCATCAATAAATAATTTCTATTATTATTATTTTAATAGGGTTCCCTTTTCTCAGCACTTCTGTCCATCTTGGTTTCTTCACCACTGCGGGGGTGCTAAGCGGGGTTACCAGGGTTTACAGTCTACCTCTGCCACTATCCTTCATTCCAAATCAGTATGCAACCTCACGTTTGTTTATTCAAACATCATCTTCAGACTTTAGTTTTTCTGTAATAGTTGCTCACATAAGTGTACCTCTAGGAGGTCCTTCACTCGTTACTCTGAGGGCACAGAGGTTTACCTGGGCAGAATAGTGTAGCGCGGTGCTTGTTTACACTTCAACCGTAGTCGGAGTTTGTTTTTTCTTGTCTCCCCACTTTGAGCTTATATCACTCCCCTTCTTAGCTTAGAATACTTAGAAGTTAAAGTGGCTCTTTTGGCCTCCTATTTGACTTCTGTTCTCCGGCTGTCCTTTGAACCTTTAGGTTAAACTTAGACTACCCTTTAGACTATCTTTCTTTTAGCCTTAGTCTTGTGGCTCAGATTTAAAGAGCCCATTCTGGGAACTGAAGTGTCATCGCTCTCATGCTACTAAAGGGATCTCTTTTAACCCCTTCTAGAGAGATTCCAGTAATAAACTGTTTGGTTTTTGTCTGGGTATATACCTAATTCAATTCCAATAAGGCCGAATTGAAGGACTTATGAGGGTGCCATATTCACCTTGTAACATTCTTCTGCCCATCTAAGAAGTTTTAGAGGCTCCTTCTACTGGCTCTATCGCCAGTCAGGATCCCAGTGTACGCTATGGTGAGTGTTAGTTGCTTGGGTTCATGCTCTCATCTGCTTTAATTTCTTGTGATTAGAGCAAGTTTGATCGTGCTTTTTACTTGTTGCTCAGAGTTGTTCAAATCCCCTTGACATACTTGGGCACTCACATAACAGGTTACATTGTTCCACCCCAGCTCTTGTGTTAAAGTCGCAATTGTAATGTTGTCGTAAGTTATCTATAGACCAATATGATACATTTTGTTAATTTTAATATTTGTCTATTATACTTACAACAACATTAACTACCCACCCCTCCATAAATTTAGGACTTATTTGTGGAAAGAGGGAGTAACTCTGCATGTACGGGTGTATATGGCGGCTCTCTTGGTGCCGGGAGTCCCGGGGAGGGGATTTGGGGAAGTTTTTTCCGTTTGTGGATTAAGGCAAGTTGAGTTATTGTTGTAATGTTGTCGTAAGTATGATAGACAAATATTAAAATTAACAAAATTTATCATTTATGTTTGCAAAATTGACGGAAATTGTGACCCCCGACGGTGGTTTTCAAACTTGTCCAACCTCTTATTGATATTAAAACTCTGGCCAAGTTTGGCAAAGATTAGATGAAAAATGAAGGTGCTAGAGGGTTGACAGTAAAAAGCTAACAGACAAATAATGGACTATGAGTGACGGACAACAGACCAAAGCATAAGCCCTACTGGCCAGTAGAGCTAAAATTATAAAGAAGCTTGCACTTTTAGCTTGATCAATATTAGATTACGGGTTTTAAACGTTGTGAACCAGTGGCAGGTGATGTCTCTATCGACACTGTGATTGTCACAGAGTAACAGTAGAGGTATCACTATATATATATATATATATATTCTGGAACTCTGGTTGCCAAGAAAACTTGACATTGTGTTTATAATGATTTAATATCATTGTTTTGTGATGGTTTGTTTGTGTTTTTGAAACGTTTGTTACAAGTTTTAAAGTAGCTATATAATGCCATCTAATTTTTTATTTCATCAATGTAATTGTTCTATTATGACAGCTTATCTGGTCTAAAACATTAGGCCATGGTGCAGTGTGTCCTCAATTTCAGGTGCTTTAACGTTTTCTCATTTCAGGGAAAAACATTTTTCAGATTAAGCAGCAAATAACTTTTCCGCGGAAAATGGTGGACAAAATCCGTGGAAATCTAAATATTCCATGGAACATAATTGTTTCCGCGGAAGTTTTAATTCCGAATACTCCATGAACTTTCAAAGTTTCCATGGATTTCCGCGGAATCTTAAAAGTTTCCGTGGATTTCCGTGGAATCTTAGAAGTTTCCATGGATTTCCGCGGAATCTTTCAAAGTTTCCATGGATTTCCGCAAAATTTAAAGTTTCCGTGGATTTCCGTGGAATCTTAAAAGTTTCCATGGATTTCCGCGGAATCTTTGGTTTCCGCACATTTCCATGGAATCTTTCCTTCCCTTTTTTTTTTTGGTACTTTTTCCGTAGTCATTGGGAGGACGGAAAATAATTCCGAATACTCCGCGGAATTTTTTCCATGGAATTCCGTGGAATTTTACAGTATTCCGTGGCGTTTCTAGAGACGGGTATAATCAGCAACAGTTTAAACTCCTGTTTTAACTTAAACAAGAGATACATTCCAATGTATTATGATCATCCTAAAACATGGTTATTAGATAACATTATTAAAATAATCACAATCAGCAGTAAGTTGCAGTCAATAAAACAACGTCTGCCATATTTCATCCACAAACTGTAAAGTGAAAAAAATATGAAATTAGTAAAATAAGCAAATTGTTTTTTCAAGTCGCTTTCACATGCTGTTATATCAGTAAACAATTCTCAGGTCCTTTTTAATAAATTGCAGGAACATCAATCAATTGGGCAGATTTGAAGAACACGCAGGTGTTATTAGCACAGCATGCAATAATTACTGGTAAATGGTTTGTCAGACAGTCAAGTGCCATTACAAAAAATCAATTATCCACACTGACCCTGTACAAGGATTTAACTTTCCAGTATTAACCTTTTACACAGAACCAACTATCCAGTGACTCTTTACACAGATTTGACTTATCTGCTATTTGGTACTAACAAAGAATCTGGTTTCCAGTGACTTTGCATAGAATCAACTATCCAGTGGCTCTTTACACAGATTTGACTTATGTGCGATCTGGTACTAACAAAGAATCTGGTTTCCAGTGACTTTGGATAGAATCAACTTTTTGGTCACTCTTTGCACGATTTAACTAATTTACCAGTGGTCCTTTACAAACAACCACCAGTTTTTCAATGGCCTATGCAAAGATCCAACATTCTAGTGATTCTTTGTAAAGATTCAACTTTCCAGTCACCCGTTGCAAGCACCAACTTACCAGTGATCATTTACAAAGTTTCAACTTTCCAGTGATCATTTACAGTTTCAACTTTCCAGTGGCCCTGCTAAAGTTAATGAGTGTCACGAAGACCTGAGTTTAAGTCAAGTGTTTTACAGAAGTATTATTATTCTTTAAAAAGCAATACCAGCACAAAATACCAAACAATTTCAAAATGTCTTTATCCAACATCACTTTTTTTTCTTCAAGAAAAACAAAATTCAAAATTTCTCAAAAAATTAATTTACAGTCAAGCCAATCCCCCCTCCCTCCACCTTCATGTGCTCCGAATAACGAGTCCTTTAAAGGATGGTGATAAATCTTCACTTACAGCAATGTGGGTTGTTTTATTACATTGAATTATACTGTACACCTTCTCAATATCAATTTGTTCAAGGTGAGCATTGCTACATGAGTTACAGAGGGATCGGCTACACGCAACTGCCGAATGTTGATTGATTGAAGGTGTGTGTTCATCAGAAAAGAAGGTGTAGTCTTCACAAATGTAGGTGTGAGCATTATAGCTGTGGGAACGCTCATAGGCTGGTTGAGACGATAAGCTAGTGATATAATGTCTCCTGGAATCCACAGCTGAAAAGTGTTAGTTTTAAATTTATTTTTCATTATAATAAGATAATTTTCAAAATATGGCTTTAATATTAATTTATTACCATCTATTTTACATGATGCAGTAAATAATGTAATATCTGACTGCATTTTGAAACATATATAAAGAAGAGAATACCTTGAAAGGTTAGTTTGTAACTGTTTCCCCTATAAACTTAGTATCTGTTATTCCCCATAACTAAGTTTGTAACTGTTATCCCCATAACTAAGTTTGTAATTGTTATCCCCCATAACTAAGCTTGTACCTGTTATCTCCTGTAACTAAGTTTGTAACTGTTTCCCCTATAACTAAGTTTGTAATTGTTATCCCCCATAACTAAGTTTGTAACTGTTATCTCCTGTAACTAAGTTTGTAACTGTTATCCCCCATAACTAAGCTTGTACCTGTTACCTACTGTAACTAAGTTTGTAACTGTTATCTCCTGTAACTAAGTTTGTAACTGTTATCCCATGTAACTAAGTTTGTCACTGTTATCGACCATAACTAAGTTTGTAATTGTTATCCCCTATAACTAAGTTTGTAACTGTTATCCACTGTAGCTAAGTTTGTAACCATTATCTCATGTAACTCATTTTGTAACTGTTAACCCCTGTAAATAAATTTGTAACTGTTAACCCCTGTAAATAAATTTGTAACTGTTATCCCCTATAACTAAGTTTGTAACTGTTGACCCCTATTACTAAGTTTGTAACTGTTGACCCCTATTACTAAGTTTGTAACTGTTGACCCCTATTACTAAGTTTGTAACTGTTTAACTGTTGACCCCTATTACTAAGTTTGTAACTGTTGACCCTTATAACTAAGTTTATAACTGTTGACTCCTATAATTTAATTTTTGGCACTGTTATCCCCTGTAACAAAGTTTGTAACTGTTACACCTGTAACTGAGTTTGTAACTGTTGACCCATATAACTTAATTTGTAACTGTTGACCCCCTATAACTTAGTTTGTAACTGTTGACCCCTGTAATCCCTTATCATTATCCAGGGACTGGAGGTGATTTGGATGCCACTGTATTCCCAACCCCCAATAGTATACATTGGTGGTAAATCCAGCCTTGTTGGTTGCCATTCTACTCCCCTCCCCTATGTGCACATATAAACACATGATGATCCAAACCCATAATTCTGTCAAGTTTATTAAAACTACGAACTACAACATTATACTTACCGAATTGTATAGATTCAGAATAGTTTTATATTTGTTTTTGTTAGTAATTTTAAAAAGCAGAATGCATTATCAGCAGTTTCATACTGCGTGTGAAATCAGTTGAGTTTGGGAAGAAATGGAGGACAATGTAAGTACAACTATCAGTTGAATAACAGACACTGGACAGCATCCTCAGTGGCTACATGGCTATTTCTAAAACTGAAATACCCAATATATTTGTACTCAAATTTTGACCAAATTAAAAACACAGTAGATAAAAAGGATAACTCAAATATAAGAGATTTAGTAAAGAGATACCGTGGATAAGGATTAACATAAAACAACAACATGCAAATACAACATATACAAGTACCATAATAATAATACATGTACTGCTTTAGGAGAATATAAAGCTTGTTGAATATTAAAACAGGAGTAAAAAGGACAAAAGTTACATAATTCACAACATTAAAGTCTTGACTGCAGATGTGCCAGTTCAATTGTGATTTAACTTGCGAAAACTTACACAATACAACATCAAGGGAAGCACCATGACAAGACTTACCTGAAGATGAAGGACTAGAAGTTTTTGAGGTGTTTCCACTGCTGGTTTCCCCGCCACTGGGGTAGCGAGCATACCCAATCGCGCTATGTTGTCCACTACAGTGGGCATGTACTAGACATGGAGATTTGCCACCAGATCGTGGCAAGTCTGCAGCACATTTGAGTAAACTGTACACTGGATCTACCGGACCAGCTATAAGGAAGAGAATATAGATACAGTGGAATATCAGGTACACCAGATCTACAGGACAAGATATTGGATACAGGATATAGTCAAATATCAGGTACACCGGATCTACAGGACCGGCTATTAGATAGAGGATATATATATAGTAGAATATCAGGTACACCAGATCTACAGGACCAGATATCATATAGAGGATATAGTAGAATATCAGGTACACCAGATCTACAGGACTGGCTATTAGATAGAGGATATATATATATAGTATCATATAGAGGATATAGTCAAATATCAGGTACACCGGATCTACAGGACTAGCTATTAGGTAGAGGATATATATATAGAAGAATATCAGGTACACCAGATCTACAGGACTAGCTATTAGGTAGAGTTATATATAGTAGAATAGCAGGTACACCAGATCTACAGGACCAGATATCATATTGAGGATATAGTAGAATATCAGTACACCAGGTCTACAGGACTAGCTATTAGGTAGAGTTATATATAGTAGAATAGCAGGTACACCAGATCTACAGGACCAGATATCATATAGAGGATATAGTCGAATATCAGGTACACCGGATCTACAGGACTAGCTATTAGGTAGAGTTATATATAGTAGAATAGCAGGTACACCAGATCTACAGGACCAGATATCATATTGAGGATATAGTAGAATATCAGTACACCAGGTCTACAGGACCAGATATCATATAGAGAATATAGTAGAATATCAGGTACACCAGATCTACAGGACCAGATATCATATAGAGGATATAGTAGAATATCAGGTACACCAGATCTACAGGACCAGATATCATATAGAGAATATAGTAGAATATCAGGTACACCAGATCTACAGGACCAGATATCATATAGAGGATATAGTAGAATATCAGGTACACCAGATCTACAGGACCTGGCAGATACTGTAAATCCGGTTTTATTTTCACTAATATTCGCGAATCCACAGTCTCGCGAATTCAATAAATGCTGATAATAAACTCGAAAGAGAATCCGAAACTCGACCATCCGAAATGAAGTAGATTTGAATTATTTTCACATTATTGGTATGTCTATATATGTGTACAAGCAAGAAACATTTTATTCTTTAGAGTGGTGAACCAATACTTACTTATTAATTTATATCGATTTGATTTAAAGTAGAAATTATGATAATATTTGTAAAATACATTTTAGATTTATTAATTTTAATACAACGTATTTATTTATGTACATGACAATGACACAATGAAAAATGACCGGTATAATGACCAGGATAATTGATGTTCCTCCGAGCTATATATAAACAGGACTCCGATAGCGGAAGTCTGAATTAACGGATCAACGGTAAAATGCAAGTATCAGGAAAAACCGAATGAAATAAACAACAAGAGCTGTCGGAGAACAGCGCAGCTCGACTATTTGATTTTTCAGAGAATAATAAATTATATAGCCAGTATATACCATCAGAAAACAAGGCTAAAACAGTGTGGGGTGGGGTAGTAGAATATCAGGTACACTGGATCTACAGGACCAGATATCAGATAGAGGATATAGTAGAATATCAGGTACACCAGATCTACAGGACCAGATATCAGATAGAGGATATAGTAGAATATCAGGTACACCAGATCTACAGGACTGGCAATTAGATAGAGGATATATATACCAGAATAGCAGGTACACCAGATCTACAGGACTGACTATTAGACAGAGGATATAAATACCAGAATAGCAGGTACACCAGATCTACAGGACTGGCTATTAGACAGAGGATATATATACCAGAATAGCAGGTATACCAGATCTACAGGACCAGATATCAGATAGAGGATATAGTAGAATATCAGGTACACCAGATCTACAGGACCAGATATCAGATAGAGGATATAGTAGAATATCAGGTACACCAGATCTACAGGACCAGATATCAGATAGAGGATATAGTAGAATATCAGGTACACCAGATCTACAGGACTGGCAATTAGATAGAGGATATATATACCAGAATAGCAGGTACACCAGATCTACAGGACTGGCTATTAGACAGAGGATATATATACCAGAATAGCAGGTACACCAGATCTACAGGACTGGCTATTAGACAGAGGATATATACACCAGAATAGCAGGTACACCAGATCTACAGGACTGGCTATTAGACAGAGGATATATATACCAGAATAGCAGGTACACCAGATCTACAGGACTGGCTATTAGACAGAGGATATAGCAGGTACACCAGATCTACAGGACTGGCTATTAGATAGAGGATATATATACCAGAATAGCAGGTACACCAGATCTACAGGACTGGCTATTAGACAGAGGATATAGCAGGTACACCAGATCTACAGGACTGGCTATTAGATAGAGGATATATATACCAGAATAGCAGGTACACCAGATCTACAGGACTGGCTATTAGACAGAGGATATATATACCAGAATAGCAGGTACACCAGATCTACAGGACTGGCTATTAGATAGAGGATATAGTACCAGGTACACCAGATCTACAGGACTGACTCTTTGATAGAGGATATATATATATATATAGTAGAATATCAGGTACACTGTATCTACAGGACTGGCTATTAGATAGAGTATATATATATGGTAGAATATCAGGTACACTGTATCTACAGGACTGGTTATTAGATAGAGGATATCGTCCCATTGGTGCAAAAAGGTACCATCCGCCATTTTGGCCAAAATTACTTTTTGACATACTTCATTATAATTTCATGTAATGTTCATACTGTATACAGATCTAAGCTATATTCCTTCAATTAAGGATTATATGACATATATGTAATAAGAAGGCCATTCACATTTCTGTCATTTCCTTGGTGCAAAAAGGTACCAAGTGTGTCATTATGGTATCTTTTTGCATTAATAAAACAATACATTATATATTATTTATTTTGTGCAAAAAGTTGCCAAATGACATATGCCATCATATGGAACCTTATTGCACACACTAGTACCTTTGTGTATTTATCATTTTAATGGTGTTTTTGGTTATTAGATCTTTGGGCAGGGGTAAAAATTATATTTTAAAATTAACCTGATGATTTTTCACTTAGAATGTACAGTATTACCAAGACAACTATAATATCATCCCATTGGAGGAAAAAAGGTACCATTTGACAATGTCGAAATTGTTTCATGCAAAAAGGAACCAAGTACAAAAATGGCAAAAATCATCTTTAAAAAGAAAGCTTAGTGAAATGAACATTTACTATACTATCATATTCTTAATAGTATTTTTCCCAGTTGTGCAAAGTTGCACCACTTAAATAGCAGTGTGTGATTTTTCGCAACATTAATCCAAAACTTCAATTGCGTTTATCTCAAACTATGAAAATGTCACTTGGTACCTTCTTGCACCAGTGGGACGATATATATATGGTTGAATATGAGGTATACCACCATATCTACAGGACTGCTATTTGATAAGAGGATATATATATATATATATATAGAATATCAGATACACCGGATCTACAGGACTGGCTATTAGATAGAGGATATATATATAGTAGAATATCAGGTACACCAGATCTACAGGACTGGCTATTAGATAGAGGATATATATATATAGTAAAATACCAGGTACACCAGATCTACAGGACTGGTTATTAGATAGAGGATATATATATGGTAGAATATCTGGTACACCAGATCTACAGGACTGGCTATTTGATAAGATGATATATATATATATATAGAATATCAGATACACCAGATCTACAGGACTGGGTATTAGATATAGGATATGTATATAGTAAAATATCAGGTACATCAGATTTACAGGACTGGCTATTAGATAGAGGATATATATATATGGTAGAATATCAGGTACACCAGATCTACAGGACGGTTATTAGATAGAGGATATATATATGGTAGAATATCAGGTACACTGGATCTACTAGACTGGCTATTAGATAGAGGATATATATATATGGTAGAATATCAGGTACACCGGATCTACTGGACTGGCTATTAGATAGAGGATATATATATGGTAGAATATCAGATACACCAGATCTACAGGACTGGCTATTAGATAGAGGATATATATATAGTAGAATATCAGGTACACCGGATCTACTGGACTTGCTATTAGATAGAGGATATATATATAGTAGAATATCAGGTACACCAGATCTACAGGACTGGTTATTAGATAGAGGATATATATATGGTAGAATATCTGGTACACCATATCTACAGGACTGGCTATTTGATAAGATGATATATATATGTATAGTAGAATATCAGGTACACCGGATCTACTGGACTGGCTATTAGATAGAGGATATATATATAGTAGAATATCAGGTACACCAGATCTACAGGACAGGTTATTAGATAGAGGATATATATATGGTAGAATATCAGATACACCAGATCTACAGGACGGGCTATTAGATAGATGATATATATATATAGTAGCATATCAGGTACACCATATCTACAGGACTGGCTATTAGATAGAGGATATATATATGGTAGAATATCAGGTACACTGGATCTACTGGACTGGCTATTAGATAGAGGATATATATCTAGTAGAATATCAGGTACACCGGATCTACTGGACTGGCTATTAGATAGAGGATATATATATGGTAGAATATCAGATACACCAGATCTACAGGACTGGCTATTAGATAGAGGATATAATTTATATATATATAATATCAGGTACATCAGATTTACAGGACTGGCTATTAGATAGAGGATATATATATGGTAGAATATCAGGTACACCGTATCTACTAGACTGGCTATTAGATAGAGGATATATATATAGTAGAATATCAGGTACACCAGATCTACAGGACTGGTTATTAGATAGAGGATATATATATGGTAGAATATCTGGTACACCAGATCTACAGGACTGGCTATTTGATAAGATGATATATATATATACAGTAGAATATCAGTTACACCAGATCTACTGGACTGGCTATTTGATAAGATGATATATATATATACAGTAGAATATCAGTTACACCAGATCTACTGGACTGGCTATTAGATAGAGGATATATATATAGTAGAATATCAGGTACACCAGATCTACAGGACTGGTTATTAGATGGAGAATATATATATGGTAGAATATCAGATACACCAGATCTACAGGACTGGCTATTAGATAGATGAAATATATATATATAGTAGAATATCAGGTACACCATATCTACAGGACTGGCTATTAGATAGAGGATATATATATGGTAGAATATCAGGTACACCGGATCTACAGGACTGGCTAATAGATAGAGGATATATATCTAGTAGAATATCAGGTACACCGGATCTACCTGACTGGCTATTAGATAGAGGATATATATATATGGTAGAATATCAGGTATACCAGATCTACAGGACTGGCTATTAGATAGAGAATATATATATAGTAGAATATCAGGTACACCTGATCTACTGGACTGGCTATTAGATAGAGGATATATATATAGTAGAATATCAGGTACGTACACCAGATCTACAGGACTGGTTATTAGATAGAGGATATATATATGGTAGAATATCAGATACACCAGATCTACAGGACTGGCTATTAGATAGAGGATATATATATAGTAGAATATCAGGTACACCAGATCTACAGGACTGGCTATTAGATAGAGGATATATATATGGTAGAATATCAGGTACACCAGATCTACGGGACTGGCTATTAGATAGAGGATATATATATAGTAGAATATCAGGTACACTGGATCTACTGGACTGGCTATTAGATATTGAATATATATATAGTAGAATATCAGGTACACCAGATCTACAGCACTGGTTATTAGACAGAGGATATATATATAGTAGAATATCAGGTACACCGGATCTACTGGACATGGCTATTAGATAGAGGATATATATATATAGTAGAATATCAGGTACACCAGATCTACAGGACTGGTTATTAGATAGAGGATATATATATATGGTAGTATATCAGATACACCAAGATTTACAGGACTGGCTATTAGAAAAAAGATATATATATAGTAGAATATCAGGTACACCAGATCTACAGGACTGGCTATTAGATAGAGGATATATATATATAGTAGAATATCAGGTACACCAGATCTACAGCACTGGTTATTAGATAGAGGATATATATATGGTAGAATATCCGGTTCACCATATCTACAGGACTGGCTATTTGATAGAGGATATATATATGTAGAATATCAGGTACACCGGATCTACAGGACTGGCTATTTGATAGAGGACATATACATAGTTGAATATCAAGTACACCAGGTTTACAGGACTGGCTATTAGATATGACGATATATATATGGTAAAATATCAAGTACACCGGATCTACAGAACTGGCGATTAGATAGAGGATATATATATATATAGTAGAATATCAGGTACATCAGATCTACAGGACCGGCTGTTTGATAGAGGATATAATTTATATATATATAATATCAGGTACACCAGATCTACAGGACTGGCTGTTTGATAGAGGAAATAATTTATATATATAGAATAGCAGGTACACCGGATCTACAGGACTGGCTATTAGACAGAGCATATATATATAGTAATATCAGGTACACCAGATCTACAGGACTGGCTATTAGATAGAGGATATATATATAGTAGAATATCAGGTACACCAGATCTACAGGACTGGCTATTAGATAGAGGATATATATATAGTAGAATATCAGGTACACCGGATCTACAGGACTGGCTATTAGATAGAGGATATATATATATAGAAGAATATCAGGTACACCAGATCTACAGGAGTGGCTATTAGATAGAGGATATATATAAGGTAGAATATCAGGTACACCAGATCTACAGGACTGACTATTAGATAGAGGATATATATATGGTACAATATCTGGTGCACCAGATCTACAGGACTGGCTATTAGATAGAGGATACATATATGGTAGAATATCAGGTACACCAGATCTACATGACTGGCTATTTGATAGAGGATATAACATGGTAGAATATCAGGTACACCAGATCTACAGGACTGGCTATTAGATAGAAGATATATATATAGTATAATATCAGGTACAACAGATCTACAGGACTGGTTATTAAATAGAGGATATATATATGGTAGAATATCAGGTACACCGGATCTACTGGACTGGCTATTAGATAGAGGATATATATATAGTAGAATATCAGGTACACCAGATCTACAGGACTGGTTATTAGATAGAGGTTATATATATGGTAGAATACCAGATACATCAAATCTACAGGACTGGCTATTAGATAGAGGATATATATATAGTTGAATATCAGGTACACCAGATCTACAGGACTGGCTATTAGATAGAGGATATATATATAGTAGAATATCAGGTACACCAGATCTAAAGCACTGGTTATTAGATAGAGGATATATATATGATACAATATCAGGTACACCAGATCTACAGCACTGGTTATTAGATAGATGATATATAGTAGAATATCAGGTACACCAGATCTACAGGACTGGTTATTAGATAGAGGATATATTTATGGTAGAATATCAGATACACCAGATCTACAGGACTGGCTATTAGATAGAGGATATATATATATAGAATATCAGGTACACCGGATCTACAGGACTTGCTATTTGATAGAGGACATATACATAGTAGAATATCAAGTACACCAGGTTTACAGGTCTGGCTATTAGATAGACGATATATATATCGTAAAATATCAAGTACACCGGATCTACAGAACTGGCGATTAGATAGAGGATATATATATATATATAGTAGAATATCAGGTACATCAGATCTACAGGACTGGCTGTTTGATAGAGGATATAATTTATATATATAGAATAGCAGGTACACTGGATCTACAGGACTGGCTATTAGACAGAGGATATATATATAGTAATATCAGGTACACCAGATCTACAGGACTGGTTATTAGATAGAGGATATATATATGGTAGAATATCAGATACACCAGATCTACAGGACTGGCTATTAGATAGATGATATATATATATAGTAGAATATCAGGTACACCATATCTACAGGACTGGCTATTAGATAGAGGATATATATATGGTAGAATATCAGGTACATCGGATCTACTGGACTGGCTATTAGATAGAGGATATATATCTAGTAGAATATCAGGTACACCGGATCTACTGGACTGGCTATTAGATAGAGGATATATATATGGTAGAATATCAGATATACCAGATCTACAGGACTGGCTATTAGATAGAGGATATAATTTATATATATATAATATCAGGTACATCAGATTTACAGGACTGGCTATTAGATAGAGGATATATATATGGTAGAATATCAGGTACACCAAATCTACAGGACGGTTATTAGATAGAGGATATATATATGGTAGAATATCAGGTACACCGTATCTACTAGACTGGCTATTAGATAGAGGATATATATATAGTAGAATATCAGGTACACCAGATCTACAGGACTGGTTATTAGATAGAGGATATATATATGGTAGAATATCTGGTACACCAGATCTACAGGACTGGCTATTTGATAAGATGATATATATATATACAGTAGAATATCAGTTACACCAGATCTACTGGACTGGCTATTTGATAAAATGATATATATATATACAGTAGAATATCAGTTACACCAGATCTACTGGACTGGCTATTAGATAGAGGATATATATATAGTAGAATATCAGGTACACCAGATCTACAGGACTGGTTATTAGATGGAGAATATATATATGGTAGAATATCAGATACACCAGATCTACAGGACTGGCTATTAGATAGATGAAATATATATATATAGTAGAATATCAGGTACACCATATCTACAGGACTGGCTATTAGATAGAGGATATATATATGGTAGAATATCAGGTACACCGGATCTACAGGACTGGCTAATAGATAGAGGATATATATCTAGTAGAATATCAGGTACACCGGATCTACTGGACTGGCTATTAGATAGAGGATATATATATGGTAGAATATCAGGTATACCAGATCTACAGGACTGGCTATTAGATAGAGAATATATATATAGTAGAATATCAGGTACACCAGATCTACTGGACTGGCTATTAGATAGAGGATATATATATAGTAGAATATCAGGTACGTACACCAGATCTACAGGACTGGTTATTAGATAGAGGATATATATATGGTAGAATATCAGATACATGAGATCTACAGGACTGGCTATTAGATAGAGGATATATATATAGTAGAATATCAGGTACACCAGATCTACAGGACTGGCTATTAGATAGAGGATATATATATTGTAGAATATCAGGTACACCGGATCTACTGGACTGGCTATTAGATAGAGGATATATATATAGTAGAATATCAGGTACACTGGATCTACTGGACTGGCTATTAGATATTGAATATATATATAGTAGAATATCAGGTACACCAGATCTACAGCACTGGTTATTAGACAGAGGATATATATATAGTAGAATATCAGGTACACCGGATCTACTGGACATGGCTATTAGATAGAGGATATATATATATAGTAGAATATCAGGTACACCAGATCTACAGGACTGGTTATTAGATAGAGGATATATATATGGTAGTATATCAGACACCAAGATCTACAGGACTGGCTATTAGATAGAAGATATATATATAGTAGAATATCAGGTACACCAGATCTACAGGACTGGCTATTAGATAGAGGATATATATATATAGTAGAATATCAGGTACACCAGATCTACAGCACTGGTTATTAGATAGAGGATATATATATGGTAGAATATCCGGTTCACCATATCTACAGGACTGGCTATTTGATAGAGGATATATATATGTAGAATATCAGGTACACCGGATCTACAGGACTGGCTATTTGATAGAGGACATATACATAGTTGAATATCAAGTACACCAGGTTTACAGGACTGGCTATTAGATAGACGATATATATATGGTAAAATATCAAGTACACCTGATCTACAGAACTGGCGATTAGATAGAGGATATATATATATATAGTAGAATATCAGGTACATCAGATCTACAGGACCGGCTGTTTGATAGAGGATATAATTTATATATATATAAAATCAGGTACACCAGATCTACAGGACTGGCTGTTTGATAGAGGAAATAATTTATATATATAGAATAGCAGGTACACCGAATCTACAGGACTGGCTATTAGACAGAGCATATATATATAGTAATATCAGGTACACCAGATCTACAGGACTGGCTATTAGATAGAGGATATATATATAGTAGAATATCAGGTACACCAGATCTACAGGACTGGCTATTAGATAGAGGATATATATATAGTAGAATATCAGGTACACCGGATCTACAGGACTGGTTATTAGATAGAGGATATATATATATAGAAGAATATCAGGTACACCAGATCTACAGGAGTGGCTATTAGATAGAGGATATATATAAGGTAGAATATCAGGTACACCAGATCTACAGGACTGACTATTAGATAGAGGATATATATATGGTACAATATCTGGTGCACCAGATCTACAGGACTGGCTATTAGATAGAGGATACATATATGGTAGAATATCAGGTACACCAGATCTACATGACTGGCTATTTGATAGAGGATATAACATGGTAGAATATCAGGTACACCAGATCTACAGGACTGGCTATTAGATAGAAGATATATATATAGTATAATATCAGGTACAACAGATCTACAGGACTGGTTATTAAATAGAGGATATATATATGGTAGAACATCAGGTACAACGGATCTACTGGACTGGCTATTAGATAGAGGATATATATATAGTAGAATATCAGGTACACCAGATCTACAGGACTGGTTATTAGATAGAGGTTATATATATGGTAGAATACCAGATACATCAAATCTACAGGACTGGCTATTAGATAGAGGATATATATATAGTTGAATATCAGGTACACCAGATCTACAGGACTGGCTATTAGATAGAGGATATATATATAGTAGAATATCAGGTACACCAGATCTAAAGCACTGGTTATTAGATAGAGGATATATATATGATACAATATCAGGTACACCAGATCTACAGCACTTGTTATTAGATAGATGATATATAGTAGAATATCAGGTACACCAGATCTACAGGACTGGTTATTAGATAGAGTATATATTTATGGTAGAATATCAGATACACCAGATCTACAGGACTGGCTATTAGATAGAGGATATATATATATAGAATATCAGGTACACCGGATATACAGGACTTGCTATTTGATAGAGGACATATACATAGTAGAATATCAAGTACACCAGGTTTACAGGTCTGGCTATTAGATAGACGATATATATATCGTAAAATATCAAGTACACCGGATCTACAGAACTGGCGATTAGATAGAGGATATATATATATATATAGTAGAATATCAGGTACATCAGATCTACAGGACTGGCTGTTTGATAGAGGATATAATTTATATATATAGAATATCAGGTAAACCAGATCTACAGGACTGGCTGTTTGATAGAGGATATAATTTATATATATAGAATAGCAGGTACACTGGATCTACAGGACTGGCTATTAGACAGAGGATATATATATAGTAATATCAGGTACACCAGATCTACAGGACTGGTTATTAGATAGAGGATATATATATGGTAGAATATCAGATACACCAGATCTACAGGACTGGCTATTAGATAGATGATATATATATATAGTAGAATATCAGGTACACCATATCTACAGGACTGGCTATTAGATAGAGGATATATATATGGTAGAATATCAGGTACACCGGATCTACTGGACTGGCTATTAGATAGAGGATATATATCTAGTAGAATATCAGGTACACCGGATCTACTGGACTGGCTATTAGATAGAGGATATATATATATAGTAGAATATCAGGTACACCAGATCTACAGCACTGGTTATTAGATAGAGGATATATATATGGTAGAATATCCGGTTCACCATATCTACAGGACTGGCTATTTGATAGAGGATATATATATGTAGAATATCAGGTACACCGGATCTACAGGACTGGCTATTTGATAGAGGACATATACATAGTTGAATATCAAGTACACCAGGTTTACAGGACTGGCTATTAGATAGACGATATATATATGGTAAAATATCAAGTACACCGGATCTACAGAACTGGCGATTAGATAGAGGATATATATATATATAGTAGAATATCAGGTACATCAGATCTACAGGACCGGCTGTTTGATAGAGGATATAATTTATATATATATAAAATCAGGTACACCAGATCTACAGGACTGGCTGTTTGATAGAGGAAATAATTTATATATATAGAATAGCAGGTACACTGGATCTACAGGACTGGCTATTAGACAGAGCATATATATATAGTAATATCAGGTACACCAGATCTACAGGACTGGCTATTAGATAGAGGATATATATATAGTAGAATATCAGGTACACCAGATCTACAGGACTGGCTATTAGATAGAGGATATATATATAGTAGAATATCAGGTACACCGGATCTACAGGACTGGTTATTAGATAGAGGATATATATATATAGAAGAATATCAGGTACACCAGATCTACAGGACTGACTATTAGATAGAGGATATATATATGGTACAATATCTGGTGCACCAGATCTACAGGACTGGCTATTAGATAGAGGATACATACATGGTAGAATATCAGGTACACCAGATCTACATGACTGGCTATTTGATAGAGGATATAACATGGTAGAATATCAGGTACACCAGATCTACAGGACTGGCTATTAGATAGAAGATATATATATAGTATAATATCAGGTACAACAGATCTAGAGGACTGGTTATTAAATAGAGGATATATATATGGTAGAACATCAGGTACACCGGATCTACTGGACTGGCTATTAGATAGAGGATATATATATAGTAGAATATCAGGTACACCAGATCTACAGGACTGGTTATTAGATAGAGGTTATATATATGGTAGAATACCAGATACATCAAATCTACAGGACTAGCTATTAGATAGAGGATATATATATAGTTGAATATCAGGTACACCAGATCTACAGGACTGGCTATTAGATAGAGGATATATATATGGTAGAATATCAGGTACACCAGATCTAAAGCACTGGTTATTAAATAGAGGATATATATATGATACAATATCAGGTACACCAGATCTACAGCACTGGTTATTAGATAGATGATATATAGTAGAATATCAGGTACACCAGATCTACAGGACTGGTTATTAGATAGAGGATATATTTATGGTAGAATATCAGATACACCAGATCTACAGGACTGGCTATTAGATAGAGGATATATATATATAGAATATCAGGTACACCGGATCTACAGGACTTGCTATTTGATAGAGGACATATACATAGTAGAATATCAAGTACACCAGGTTTACAGGTCTGGCTATTAGATAGACGATATATATATCGTAAAATATCAAGTTCACCGGATCTACAGAACTGGAGATTAGATAGAGGATATATATATATATATAGTAGAATATCAGGTACATCAGATCTACAGGACTGGCTGTTTGATAGAGGAAATAATTTATATATATAGAATATCAGGTAAACCAGATCTACAGGACTGGATGTTTGATAGAGGATATAATTTATATATACAGAATAGCAGGTACACTGGATCTACAGGACTGGCTATTAGATAGAGGATATATATATAGTAATATCAGGTACACCAGATCTACAGGACTGGTTATTAGATAGAGGATATATATATGGTAGAATATCAGATACACCAGATCTACAGGACTGGCTATTAGATAGATGATATATATATATAGTAGAATATCAGGTCCACCATATCTACAGGACTGGCTATTAGATAGAGGATATATATATGGTAGAATATCAGGTACACCGGATCTACTGGACTGGCTATTAGATAGAGGATATATATCTAGTAGAATATCAGGTACACCAGATCTACTGGACTGGCTATTAGATAGAGGATATATATATGGTAGAATATCAGATACACCAGATCTACAGGACTGGCTATTAGATAGAAGATATATATATAGTAGGATATCAGGTACATCAAATTTACAGGACTGGCTATTAGATAGAGGATATATATATATGGTAGAATATCAGGTACACCAGATCTACAGGACGGTTATTAGATATAGGATATATATATGGTAGAATATCAGGTACACCGGATCTACTAGACTGGCTATTAGATGGAGGATATATATATGGTAGAATATCAGGTACACCGGATCTACTGGACTGGCTATTAGATAGAGGATATATATATGGTAGAATATCAGATACACCAGATCTACAGGACTGGCTTTTAGATAGGGAATATATATATAGTAGAACATCAGGTACACCGGATCTACTGGACTGGCTATTAGATAGAGGATATATATTTAGTAGAATATCAGGTACACCAGATCCACAGGACTGGTTATTAGATAGAGAATATATATATGGTAGAATATCTGGTACACCAGATCTACAGGACTGGCTATTAGATAGAGAATATATATATAGTAGAATATCAGGTACACCAGATCTACTGGACTGGCTATTAGATAGAGGATATATATATAGTAGAATATCAGGTACACCAGATCTACAGGACTGGTTATTAGATAGAGGATATATATATGGTAGAATATCAGATGCACCGGATCTACTGGACTGGCTATTAGATAGAGGATATATATATGGTAGAATATCAGGTACACCGGATCTACTGGACTGACTATTAGATAGAAGATATATATATATTAGAATATCAGGTACACCAGATCTACAGGACTGGTTATTAAATAGAGGATATATATATGGAAGAATATCTGGTACACCAGATTTACAGGACTGGCTATTAGAAAGAGAATATATATATAGTAGAATATCAGGTACACCGGATCTACTGGACTGGCTATTAGATAGAGGATATATATATAGTAGAATATCAGGTACACCAGATCTACAGGACTGGTTATTAGATAGAGGATATATATATATGATAGAATATCAGATACACCAGATCTACAGGACTGGCTATTATATATATATAGTAGAATATCAGGTACAACAGATCTACAGGACTGGCTATTAGATAGAGGATATATATATGGTAGAATATCAGCTACACCGGATCTACTGGACTGGCTATTAGATAGAGGATATATATATAGTAGAATATCAGGTACACCGGATCTACTGGAGTGGCTATTAGATATTCAATATATATATAGTAGAATATCAGGTACGCCAGATCTACAGCACTGGTTATTAGATAGAGGATATATATATAGTACAATATCAGGTACACCGGATCTACTGGACTGGCTATTAGATAGAGGATATATATATAGTAGAATATCAGGTACACCAGATCTACAGGACTGGTTATTAGATAGAGGATATATATATGGTAGAATATCAGATACACCAAGATCTACAGGACTGGCTATTAGACAGAGGATATATATATAGTAGAATATCAGGTACACCAGATCTACAGGACTGGCTATTAGATAGAGGATATATATATATAGTAGAATATCAGGTACACCAGATTTACAGCACTGGTTATTAGATAGAGGATATATATATGGTAGAATATCCGGTACACTATATCTACAGGACTGGCTATTTGATAGAGGATATATATATATAGATTATCAGGTACACCGGATCTACAGGACTGGCTATTTGATAGAGGAAATATACATAGTAGAATATCAAGTACACCAGGTTTACAGGACTGGCTATTAGATAGACGATATATATATGGTAAAATATCAAGTACACCGGATCTACAGAACTGGCGATTAGATAGAGGATATATATATATATATAGTAGAATAGCAGGTACATCAGATCTACAGGACCGGCTGTTTGATAGAGGATATAATTTATATATATAGAATATCAGGTACACCTGATCTACAGGACTGGCTGTTTGATAGAGGATATAATTTATATATATAGAATAGCAGGTACTCCGGATCTACAGGACTGGCTATTAGATAGAGGATATATATATAGTAGAATATCAGGTACACCAGATCCACAGGACTGGCTATTATATAGAGGATACTATATATAGTAGAATATCAAGAACACCAGATCTACAGGACTGGCTATTAGATAGAGGATATATATATGGTAGAATATCAGGTACACCAGATCTACAGGAGTGGCTATTAGATAGAAGATATATATATAGTAGAATATCAGGTACAACAGATCTACAGGACTGGTTATTAGATAAGATGATATATATATATACAGTAGAATATCAGGTACACCGGATCTACTGGACTGGCTATTAGATAGAGGATATATATATAGTAGAATATCAGGTACACCAGATCTACAGGACTGGTTATTTGATAGAGGATATAACATGGTAGATTATCAGGTACACCAGATCTACTGGACTGGCTATTAAATAGAGGATATATATCTAGTAGAATATCAGGTACATCGGATCTACTGGACTGGCTATTAGATAGAGGATATATATATATAGTAGAATATCAGGTATACCAGATCTACAGGACTGGCTATTAGATAGAGAATATATATATAGTAGAATATCAGGTACACCAGATCTACTGGACTGGCTATTAGATAGAGGATATATATATAGTAGAATATCAGGTACACCAGATCTACTGGACTGGCTATTAGATATTGAATATATATATAGTAGAATATCAGGTAGACCAGATCTACAGCACTGGTTATTAGATAGAGGATATATGTATAGTAGAATATCAGGTACACCGGATCTACTGGACTGGCTATTAGATAGAGGATATATATATAGTAGAATATCAGGTACACCAGATCTACAGGACTGGTTATTACATAGAGGATATATATATATGGTAGAATATCAGATACACCAAGATCTACAGGACTGGCTATTAGATAGAGGATATATATATAGTAGAATATCAGGTACACCAGATCTACAGGACTGGGTATTAGATAGAGGATATATATATATAGTAGAATATCAGGTACACCAGATCTACAGCACTGGTTATTAGATAGATGATATATATATGGTAGAAAATCCGGTACACCATATCTACAGGACTGGCTATTTGATAGAGGATATATATATATAGATTATCAGGTATACCGGATCAACAGGACTGGCTATTTGATAGAGGAAATATACATAGTAGAATATCAAGTACACCAGGTTTACAGGACTGGCTATTAGATAGACGATATATATATCGTAAAATATCAAGTACACCGGATCTACAGAACTGGCGATTAGATAGAGGATATATATATATATAGTAGAATAGCAGGTACATCAGATCTACAGGACCGGCTGTTTGATAGAGGATATAATTTATATATATAGAATATCAGGTACACCTGATCTACAGGACTGGCTGTTTGATAGAGGATATAATTTATATATATAGAATAGCAGGTACTCCGGATCTACAGGACTGGCTATTAGATAGAGGATATATATATAGTAGAATATCAGGTACACCAGATCCACAGGACTGGCTATTATATAGAGGATACTATATAAAGTAGAATATCAAGTACACCAGATCTACAGGACTGGCTATTAGATAGAGGATATATATATGGTAGAATATCAAGTACACCAGATCTACAGGACTGGCTATTAGATAGAGGATATATATATGGTACAATATCAGGTGCACCAGATCTACAGGACTGGCTATTAGATAGAGGATACATATATGGTAGAATATCAGTACACCAGATCTACATGACTGGCTATTTGATAGAGGATATAACATGGTAGAATATCAGGTACACCAGATCTACAAGAGTGGCTATTAGATAGAAGATATATATATAGTAGAATATCAGGTACAACAGATCTACAGGACTGGTTATTAGATAGAGGATATATATATGGTAGAATATCTGGTACACCAGATCTACAGGAGTGGCTATTTGATAAGATGATATATATATATACAGTAGAATATCAGGTACAACGGATCTACTGGACTGGCTATTAGATAGAGGATATATATATAGTAGTATATCAGGTACACCAGATCTACAGGACTGGTTATTAGATAGAGGATATATATATGGTAGAATATCAGATACACCAGATCTACAGGATTGGCTATTAGATAGATGATATATATATAGTAGAATATCAGGTACACCATATCTACAGGACTGGCTATTAGATAGAGGATATATATATGGTTGAATATCAGGTACACCGGATCTACATGACTGGCTATTTGATAGAGGATATAACATGGTAGAATATCAGGTACACCAGATCTACTGGACTGGCTATTAAATAGAGGATATATATCTAGTAGAATATCAGGTACATCGGATCTACTGGCCTGGCTATTAGATAGAGGATATATATATGGTAGAATATCAGGTATACCAGATCTACAGGACTGGCTATTAGATAGAGAATATATATATAGTAGAATATCAGGTACACCAGATCTACTGGACTGGCTATTAGATAGAGGATATATATATAGTAGAATATCAGGTACAACAGATCTACAGGACTGGTTATTAGATAGAGGACATATATATGGTAGAATATCAGATACACCAGATCTACAGGACTGGCTATTAGATAGAGGATATATATATATATAGTAGAATATCAGGTACACCAGATCTACAGGACTGGCTATTAGTTAGAGGATATATATATGGTAGAATATTAGGTACATTGGATCTACTGGACTGGCTATCAGATAGAGGATATATATATAGTAGAATATCAGGTACACCAGATCTACTGGACTGGCTATTAGATATTGAATATATATATAGTAGAATATCAGGTAGACCAGATCTACAGCACTGGTTATTAGATAGAGGATATATATAGTAGAATATCAGGTACACCGGATCTACTGGACTGGCTATTAGATAGAGGATATATATATAGTAGAATATCAGGTACACCAGATCTACAGGACTGGTTATTAGATAGAGGATATATATATGGTAGAATATCAGATACACCAAGATCTACAGGACTGGCTATTAGATAGAGGATATATATATAGTAGAATATCAGGTACACCAGATCTACAGGACTGGGTATTAGATAGAGGATATATATATATAGTAGAATATCAGGTACACCAGATCTACAGCACTGGTTATTAGATAGATGATATATATATGGTAGAAAAACCGGTACACCATCTCTACAGGACTGGCTATTTGATAGAGGATATATATATATAGAATATCAGGTACACCGGATCTACAGGACTTGCTATTTGATAGAGGACATATACATAGTAGAATATCAAGTACACCAGGTTTACAGGTCTGGCTATTAGATAGACGATATATATATAGTAAATTATCAAGTACACCGGATCTACAGAACTGGTGATTAGATAGAGGATATATATATGGTAGAATATCAGGTACATCAGATCTACAGGACTGGCTGTTTGATAGAGGATATAATTTATATATATAGAATATCAGGTACACCAGATCTACAGGACTGGCTGTTTGATAGAGGATATAATTTATATATATAGAATAGCAGGAACACCATATCTACAGGACTGGCTATTAGACAGAG
The DNA here is from genome assembly GCA_037043455.1 of Cyrtodaria siliqua. NCBI lineage: Eukaryota > Metazoa > Mollusca > Bivalvia > Adapedonta > Hiatellidae > Cyrtodaria > Cyrtodaria siliqua. The sequence continues at coordinate 45,467 of JAWPHD010014953.1, forward strand.
GATATATATAGTAATATCAGGTACACCAGATCTACAGGACTGGTTATTAGATAGAGGATATATATATTGTAGAAAATCCGGTACACCATATCTACAGGACTGGCTATTTGATAGAGGATATATATATATAGAATATCAGGTACACCGGATCTACAGGACTTGCTATTTGATAGAGGACATATACATAGTAGAATATCAAGTACAACAGGTTTACAGGTCTGGCTATTAGATAGACGATATATATATAGTAAAATATCAAGTACACCGGATCTACAGAACTGGTAATTAGATAGAGGATATATATTTGGTAGAATATCAGGTACATCAGATCTACAGGACTGGCTGTTTGATAGAGGATATAATTTATATATATAGAATATCAGGTACACCAGATCTACAGGACTGGCTGTTTGATAGAGGATATAATTTATTTATATAGAATATCAGGTACACCGGATCTACAGGACTTGCTATTTGATGGAGGACATATACATAGTAGAATATCAAGTACACCAGGTTTACAGGTCTGGCTATTAGATAGACGATATATGTATAGTAAAATATCAAGTACACCGGATCTACAGAACTGGTGATTAGATAGAGGATATATATATGGTAGAATATCAGGTACATCAGATCTACAGGACTGGCTGTTTGATAGAGGATATAATTTATATATATAGAATATCAGGTACACCAGATCTACAGGACTGGCTGTTTGATAGAGGATATAATTTATATATATAGAATAGCAGGAACACCAGATCTACAGGACTGGCTATTAGACAGAGGATATATATAGTAATATCAGGTATACCAGATCTACAGGACTGGTTATTAGATAGAGGATATATATATGGTAGAATATCAGATACACCAGATCTACAGGACTGGCTATTAGATAGAGGATATATATATGGTAGAATATCAGATACACCAGATCTACAGGACTGGCTATTAGATAGAGGATATATAAATGGTATAATATCAGGTACACCGGATCTACTAGACTGGCTATTAGATAGAGGATATATATATGGTAGAATATCAGGTACATCGGATCTACTGGACTGGCTATTAGATAGAGGATAAATATATGGTAGAATATCAGATACACCAGATCTACAGGACTGGCTATTAGATAGAGGATATATATATAGTCGAATATCAGGAAGACCGGATCTACTGGACTGGCTATTAGATAGAGGATATATATATGGTAGAATATCAGATACACCAGATCTACAGGACTGGCTATTAGATAGAGGATATATATATGGTAGAATATCAGGTATACCAGATCTACAGCACTGGCTATTAGATAGAGAATATATATATAGTAGAATATCAGGTACACCGGACCTACTGGACTGGCTATTAGATAAAGGATATATATATAGTAGAATATCAGGTACACCAGATCTACAGGACTGGTTAGTAGATAGAGGATATATATATGGTAGAATATCAGTTACACCAGATCTACAGGACTGACTATTAGATTGAGGATATATATATAGTAGAATATTAGGTACTCCAGATCTACAGGACTGGCTATTAGATAGAGGATATATATATGGTAGAATATCAGGTACTCCAGATCTACAGGACTGGCTATTAGATAGAGGATATATATATGGTAGAATATCAGGTACACCGGATCTACTGGACTGGCTATTAGATATTGAATATATATATAGTAGAATATCAGGTACACCAGATCTACAGCACTAGTTATTAGATAGAGGATATATATATAGTAGAATATCAGGTACACCGGATCTACTGGACTGGTTATTAGATAGAGGATATATATATGGTAGAATATCAGATACACCAAGGTCTACAGGACTGGCTATTAGATAGAGGATATATATATAGTAGAATATCAGGTACACCAGATCTACAGGACTGGCTATTAGATAGAGGAGATATATATATAGTAGAATATCAGGTACACCAGATCTCCAGCACTGGTTATTAGATAGAGGATATATATATGGTAGAATATCCAGTTCACCATATCTACAAGACTGGCTATTTGATAGAGAATATATATATGTAGAATATCAGGTACACCGGATCTACAGGACTGGCTATTTGATAGAGGACATATACATAATAGAATATCAAGTACACCAGGTTTACAGGACTGGCTATTAGATAGACGATATATATATGGTAAAATATCAAGTACACCGGATCTACAGAACTGGCGATTAGATAGAGGATATATATATATATATAGTAGATTATCAGGTACATCAGATCTACAGGACCGGCTGCTTGATAGAGGATATAATTTATATATATATAATATCAGGTACACCAGATCTACAGGACTGGCTTTTTGATAGAGGAAATAATTTATATATATAGAATAGCAGGTACACCGGATCTACAGGACTGGCTATTAGACAGAGCATATATATATAGTAATTTCAGGTACACCAGATCTACAGCACTGGCTATTAGATAGAGGATATATATATAGTAGAATATCAGGTACACCAGATCTACAGACTGGCTATTAGATAGAGGATATATATATAGTAGAATATCAGGTACACCGGATCTACAGGACTGGCTATTAGATAGAGGATATATATATATAGAAGAATATCAGGTACACCAGATCTACAGGAGTGGCTATTAGATAGAGGATATATATATGTTAGAATATCAGGTACACCAGATCTACAGGACTGGCTATTAGATAGAGGATATATATATGGTACAATATCTGGTGCACCAGATCTACAGGAGTGGCTATTAGATAGAGGATACATATATGGTAGAATATCAGGTACACCAGATCTACATGACTGGCTATTTGATAGAGGATATAACATGGTAGAATATCAGGTACACCATATCTACAGGACTGGCTATTAGATAGAAGATATATATATAGTATAATATCAGGTACAACAGATCTACAGGACTGGTTATTAAATAGAGGATATATATATGGTAGTATATCAGGTACACCGGATCTACTGGACTGGCTATTAGATAGAGGATATATATATAGTAGAATATCAGGTACACCAGATCTACAGGACTGGTTATTAGATAGAGGTTATATATATGGTAGAATACCAGATACATCAAATCTACAGGACTGGCTATTAGATAGAGGATATATATATAGTTGAATATCAGGTACACCAGATCTACAGTACTGGCTATTAGATGGAGGATATATATATAGTAGAACATCAGGTACACCAGATCTAAAGCACTGGTTATTAGATAGAGGATATATATATGCTACAATATCAGGTACACCAGATCTACAGCACTGGTTATTAGATAAATGATATATAGTAGAATATCAGGTACACCAGATCTACAGGACTGGTTATTAGATAGAAGATATATTTATGGTAGAATATCAGATACACCTGATCTACAGGACTGGCTATTAGATAGAGGATATATACATAGTAGAATATCAAGTACACCAGGTTTACAGGTCTGGCTATTAGATAGACGATATATATATCGTAAAATATCAAGTACACCGGATCTACAGAACTGGCGATTAGATAGAGGATATATATATATATATAGTAGAATATCAGGTACATCAGATCTACAGGACTGGCTGTTTGATAGAGAATATAATTTATATATATAGAATATCAGGTAAACCAGATCTACAGGACTGGCTGTTTGATAGAGGATATAATTTATATATATAGAATAGCAGGTACACTGGATCTACAGGACTGGTTATTAGACAGAGGATATATATATAGTAATGTCAGGTACACCAGATCTACAGGACTGGTTATTAGATAGAGGATATATATATGGTAGAATATCAGATACACCAGATTTACAGGACTGGCCATTAGATAGATGATATATATATATAGTAGAATATCAGGTACACCATATCTACAGGACTGGCTATTAGATAGAGGATATATATATGGTAGAATATCAGGTACACCGGATCTACTGGACTGGCTATTAGATAGAGGATATATATCTAGTAGAATATCAGGTACACCGGATCTACTGGACTGGCTATTAGATAGAAGATATATATATATAGTAGGATATCAGGTACATCAAATTTACAGGACTGGCTATTAGATAGAGGATATATATATATGGTAGAATATCAGGTACACCAGATCTACATGACGGTTATTAGATATAGGATATATATATGGTAGAATATCAGGTACACCGGATCTACTAGACTGGCTATCAGATGGAGGATATATATATGGTAGAATATCAGGTACACCGGATCTACTGGACTGGCTATTAGATAGAGGATATATATATGGTAGAATATCAGATACACCAGATCTACAGGACTGGCTTTTAGATAGGGAATATATATATAGTAGAACATCAGGTACACCGGATCTACTGGACTGGCTATTATATAGAGGATATATATATAGTAGAATATCAGGTACACCAGATCTACAGGACTGGTTATTAGATAGAGAATATATATATGGTAGAATATCTGGTACACCAGATCTACAGGACTGGCTATTAGATAGAGAATATATATATAGTAGAATATCAGGTACACCGGATCTACTGGACTGGCTATTAGATAGAGGATATATATATAGTAGAATATCAGGTACACCAGATCTACAGGACTGGTTATTAGATAGAGGATATATATATGGTAGAATATCAGATACACCAGATCTACAGGACTGGCTAATATATATATATAGTAGAATATCAGGTACAACAGATCTACAGGACTGGCTATTAGATAGAGGATATATATATGGTAGAATATCAGGTACACCGGATCTACTGGACTGGCTATTAGATAGAGGATATATATATGGTAGAATATCAGATACACCAGATCTACAGGACTGGCTATTAGATAGAGGTTATATATATGGTAGAATACCAGATACATCAAATCTACAGGACTGGCTATTAGATAGAGGATATATATATAGTTGAATATCAGGTACACCAGATCTACAGTACTGGCTATTAGATGGAGGATATATATATAGTTGAATATCAGGTACACCAGATCTACAGTACTGGCTATTAGATAGAGGATATATATATGGTTGAATATCAGGTACACCAGATCTAAAGCACTGGTTATTAGATAGAGGATATATATATGCTACAATATCAGGTACACCAGATCTATAGCACTGGTTATTAGATAGATGATATATAGTAGAATATCAGGTACACCAGATCTACAGGACTGGTTATTAGATAGAGGATATATTTATGGTAGAATATCAGATACACCAGATCTACAGGACTGGCTATTAGATAGAGGATATATACGTAGTAGAATATCAAGTACACCAGGTTTACAGGTCTGGCTATAAGATAGACGATATATATATCGTAAAATATCAAGTACACCGGATCTACAGAACTGGCGATTAGATAGAGGATATATATATATATATAGTAGAATATCAGGTACATAAGATCTACAGGACTGGCTGTTTGATAGAGGATATAATTTATATATATAGAATATCAGGTAAACCAGATCTACAGGACTGGCTGTTTGATAGAGGATATAATTTATATATATAGAATAGCAGGTACACTGGATCTACAGGACTGGTTATTAGACAGAGGATATATATATAGTAATATCAGGTACACCAGATCTACAGGACTGGTTATTAGATAGAGGATATATATATGGTAGAATATCAGATACACCAGATTTACAGGACTGGCCATTAGATAGATGATATATATATATAGTAGAATATCAGGTACACCATATCTACAGGACTGGCTATTAGATAGAGGATATATATATGGTAGAATATCAGGTACACCGGATCTACTGGACTGGCTATTAGATAGAGGATATATATCTAGTAGAATATCAGGTACACTGGATCTACTAGACTGGCTATTAGATAGAGGATATATATATGGTAGAATATCAGATACACCAGATCTACAGGACTGGCTATTAGATAGAAGATATATATATATAGTAGGATATCAGGTACATCAAATTTACAGGACTGGCTATTAGATAGAGGATATATATATATGGTAGAATATCAGGTACACCAGATCTACATGACGGTTATTAGATATAGGATATATATATGGTAGAATATCAGGTACACCGGATCTACTAGACTGGCTATTAGATGGAGGATATATATATGGTAGAATATCAGGTACAACGGATCTACTGGACTGGCTATTAGATAGAGGATATATATATGGTAGAATATCAGATACACCAGATCTACAGGACTGGCTATTAGATAGAGGATATATATATAGTAGAATATCAGGTACACCAGATCTACAGGACTGGGTATTAGATAGAGGATATATATATATAGTAGAATATCAGGTACACCAGATCTACAGCACTGGTTATTAGATAGATGATATATATATGGTAGAAAATCCGGTACACCATATCTACAGGACTGGCTATTTGATAGAGGATATATATATATAGAATATCAGGTACACCGGATCTACAGGACTTGCTATTTGATAGAGGACATATACATAGTAGAATATCAAGTACACCAGGTTTACAGGTCTGGCTATTAGATAGACGATATATATATAGTAAAATATCAAGTACACCGGATCTACAGAACTGGTGATTAGATAGAGGATATATATATGGTAGAATATCAGGTACATCAGATCTACAGGACTGGCTGTTTGATAGAGGATATAATTTATATATATAGAATATCAGGTACACCAGATCTACAGGACTGGCTGTTTGATAGAGGATATAATTTATATATATAGAATAGCAGGAACACCAGATCTACAGGACTGGCTATTAGACAGAGGATATATATAGTAATATCAGGTACACCAGATATACAGGACTGGTTATTAGATAGAGGATATATATATGGTAGAATATCAGATACACCAGATCTACAGGACTGGCTATTAGATAGATGATATATATATATATAGTAGAATATCAGGTACACTATATCTACAGGACTGGCTATTAGATAGAGGATATATATATGGTAGAATATCAGGTACACCGGATCTACTGGACTGGCTACTAGATAGAGGATATATATCTAGTAGAATATCAGGTACACCAGATCTACTGGACTGACTATTAGATAGAGGATATATATATGGTAGAATATCAGATACACCAGATCTACAGGACTGGCTATTAGATAGAGGATATATATATGGTATAATATCAGGTACACCGGATCTACTAGACTGGCTATTAGATAGAGGATATATATATGGTAGAATATCAGATACACCAGATCTACAGGACTGGCTATTAGATAGATGATATATATATATATAGTAGAATATCAGGTACACTATATCTACAGGACTGGCTATTAGATAGAGGATATATATATGGTAGAATATCAGGTACACCGGATCTACTGGACTGGCTACTAGATAGAGGATATATATCTAGTAGAATATCAGGTACACCGGATCTACTGGACTGGCTATTAGATAGAGGATATATATATGGTAGAATATCAGATACACCAGATCTACAGGACTGGCTATTAGATAGAGGATATATATATAGTAGAATATCAGGTACACCAGATCTACAGGACTGGGTATTAGATAGAGGATATATATATATAGTAGAATATCAGGTACACCAGATCTACAGCACTGGTTATTAGATAGATGATATATATATGGTAGAAAATCCGGTACACCATATCTACAGGACTGGCTATTTGATAGAGGATATATATATATAGAATATCAGGTACACCGGATCTACAGGACTTGCTATTTGATAGAGGACATATACATAGTAGAATATCAAGTACACCAGGTTTACAGGTCTGGCTATTAGATAGACGATATATATATAGTAAAATATCAAGTACACCGGATCTACAGAACTGGTGATTAGATAGAGGATATATATATGGTAGAATATCAGGTACATCAGATCTACAGGACTGGCTGTTTGATAGAGGATATAATTTATATATATAGAATATCAGGTACACGAGATCTACAGGACTGGCTGTTTGATAGAGGATATAATTTATATATATAGAATAGCAGGAACACCAGATCTACAGGACTGGCTATTAGACAGAGGATATATATAGTAATATCAGGTACACCAGATATACAGGACTGGTTATTAGATAGAGGATATATATATGGTAGAATATCAGATACAACAGATCTACAGGACTGGCTATTAGATAGATGATATATATATATATAGTAGAATATCAGGTACACTATATCTACAGGACTGGCTATTAGATAGAGGATATATATATGGTAGAATATCAGGTACACCGGATCTACTGGACTGGCTACTAGATAGAGGATATATATCTAGTAGAATATCAGGTACACCGGATCTACTGGACTGGCTATTAGATAGAGGATATATATATGGTAGAATATCAGATACACCAGATCTACAGGACTGGCTATTAGATAGAGGATATATATATGGTATAATATCAGGTACACCGGATCTACTAGACTGGCTATTAGATAGAGGATATATATATGGTAGAATATCAGATACACCAGATCTACAGGACTGGCTATTAGATAGATGATATATATATATATAGTAGAATATCAGGTACACTATATCTACAGGACTGGCTATTAGATAGAGGATATATATATGGTAGAATATCAGGTACACCGGATCTACTGGACTGGCTACTAGATAGAGGATATATATCTAGTAGAATATCAGGTACACCGGATCTACTGGACTGGCTATTAGATAGAGGATATATATATGGTAGAATATCAGATACACCAGATCTACAGGACTGGCTATTAGATAGAGGATATATATATGGTATAATATCAGGTACACCGGATCTACTAGACTGGCTATTAGATAGAGGATATATATTGTAGAATATCAGGTACACCGGACCTACTGGACTGGCTATTAGATAGAGGATATATATATGGTAGAATATCAGATACACCAGATCTACAGGACTGGCTATTAGATAGAGGATATATATATAGTAGAATATCAGGAAGACCGGATCTACTGGACTGGCTATTAGATAGAGGATATATATATGGTAGAATATCAGATAAACCAGATCTACAGGACTGGCTATTAGATAGAGGATATATATATGGTAGAATATCAGGTATACCAGATCTACAGGACTGGCTATTAGATAGAGAATATATATATAGTAGAATATCAGGTACACCGGACCTACTGGACTGGCTATTAGATAAAGGATATATATATAGTAGAATATCAGGTACACCAGATCTACAGGACTGGTTATTAGATAGAGGATATATATATGGTAGAATATCAGTTACACCAGATCTACAGGACTGGCTATTAGATTGAGGATATATATATAGTAGAATATCAGGTACTCCAGATCTACAGGACTGGCTATTAGATAGAGGATATATATATGGTAGAATATCAGGTACTCCAGATCTACAGGACTAGCTATTAGATAGAGGATATATATATGGTAGAATATCTGGTACACCGGATCTACTGGACTGGCTATTAGATATTGAATATATATATAGTAGAATATGAGGTACACCAGATCTACAGCACTGGTTATTAGATAGAGGATATATATATAGTAGAATATCAGGTACACCAGATCTACAGGACTGGGTATTAGATAGAGGATATATATATATAGTAGAATATCAGGTACACCAGATCTACAGCACTGGTTATTAGATAGATGATATATATATGGTAGAAAATCCGGTACACCATATCTACAGGACTGGCTATTTGATAGAGGATATATATATATAGAATATCAGGTACACCGGATCTACAGGACTTGCTATTTGATAGAGGACATATACATAGAAGAATATCAAGTACACCAGGTTTACAGGTCTGGCTATTAGATAGACGATATATATATAGTAAAATATCAAGTACACCGGATCTACAGAACTGGTGATTAGATAGAGGATATATATATGGTAGAATATCAGGTACATCAGATCTACAGGACTGGCTGTTTGATAGAGGATATAATTTATATATATAGAATATCAGGTACACCAGATCTACAGGACTGGCTGTTTGATAGAGGATATAATTTATATATATAGAATAGCAGGAACACCAGATCTACAGGACTGGCTATTAGACAGAGGATATATATAGTAATATCAGGTACACCAGATCTACAGGACTGGTTATTAGATAGAGGATATATATATGGTAGAATATCAGATACACCAGATCTACAGGACTGGCTATTAGATAGATGATATATATATATATAGTAGAATATCAGGTACACTATATCTACAGGACTGGCTATTAGATAGAGGATATATATATGGTAGAATATCAGGTACACCGGATCTACTGGACTGGCTACTAGATAGAGGATATATATCTAGTAGAATATCAGGTACACCGGATCTACTGGACTGGCTATTAGATAGAGGATATATATATGGTAGAATATCAGATACACCAGATCTACAGGACTGGCTATTAGATAGAGGATATATATATGGTATAATATCAGGTACACCGGATCTACTAGACTGGCTATCAGATAGAGGATATATATATGGTAGAATATCAGATACACCAGATCTACAGGACTGGCTATTAGATAGATGATATATATATATATAGTAGAATATCAGGTACACTATATCTACAGGACTGGCTATTAGATAGAGGATATATATGGTAGAATATCAGGTACACCGGATCTACTGGACTGGCTACTAGATAGAGGATATATATCTAGTAGAATATCAGGTACACCGGATCTACTGGACTGGCTATTAGATAGAGGATATATATATGGTAGAATATCAGATACACCAGATCTACAGGACTGGCTATTAGATAGAAGATATATATATAGTAGGATATCAGGTACATCAAATTTACAGGACTGGCTATTAGATAGAGGATATATATATATGGTAGAATATCAGGTACACCAGATCTACATGACGGTTATTAGATATAGGATATATATATGGTAGAATATCAGGTACACCGGATCTACTAGACTGGCTATTAGATGGAGGATATATATATATGGTAGAATATCAGGTACAACGGATCTACTGGACTGGCTATTAGATAGAGGATATATATATGGTAGAATATCAGATACACCAGATCTACAGGACTGGCTTTTAGATAGGGAATATATATATAGTAGAACATCAGGTACACCGGATCTTCTGGACTGGCTATTAGATAGAGGATATATATATAGTAGAATATCAGGTACACCAGATCTACAGGACTGGTTATTAGATAGAGAATATATATATGGTAGAATATCTGGTACACCAGATGTACAGGACTGGCTATTAGATAGAGAATATATATATAGTAGAATATCAGGTACACCGGATCTAAAGGACTGGCTATTAGATAGAGGATATATATATAGTAGAATATCAGGTACACCAGATCTACAGGACTGGTTATTAGATAGAGGATATATATATGGTAGAATATCAGATACACCAGATCTACAGGACTGGCTAATATATATATATAGTAGAATATCAGGTACAACAGATCTACAGGACTGGCTATTAGATAGAGGATATATATATGGTAGAATATCAGGTACACCGGATCTACTGGACTGGCTATTAGATAGAGGATATATATATGGTAGAATATCAGATACACCAGATCTACAGGACTGGCTATTAGATAGGGGATATATATATAGTAGAATATCAGGTACACCTGATCTACTGGACTGACTATTAGATAGAAGATATATATATATTAGAATATCAGGTACACCAGATTTACAGGACTGGTTATTAAATAGAGGATATATATATGGAAGAATATCTGGTACACCAAATTTACAGGACTGGCTATTAGAAAGAGAATATATATATAGTAGAATATCAGGTACACCGGATCTACTGGACTGGCTATTAGATAGAGGATATATATATAGTAGAATATCAGGTACACCAGATCTACAGGTCTGGTTATTAGATAGAGGATATATATATGATAGAATATCAGATACACCAGATCTACAGGACTGGCTATTATATATATATAGTAGAATATCAGGTACAACAGATCTACAGGACTGGTTATTAGATAGAGGATATATATATATGGTAGAATATCAGGTACACCGGATCTACTGGACTGGCTATTAGATAGAGGATATATATATATATAGTAGAATATCAGGTACACCAGATCTACAGGACTGGCTATTAGTTAGAGGATATATATATGGTAGAATATCAGGTACACCGGATCTACTGGACTGGCTATCAGATAGAGGATATATATTTAGTAGAATATCAGGTACACCAGATCTACTGGACTGGCTATTAGATATTGAATATATATATAGTAGAATATCAGGTAGACCAGATCTACAGCACTGGTTATTAGATAGAGGATATATATATAGTAGAATATCAGGTACACCGGATCTACTGGACTGGCTATTAGATAGAGGATATATATATAGTAGAATATCAGGTACACAAGATCTACAGGACTGTTTATTAGATAGAGGATATATATATGGTAGAATATCAGATACACCAAGATCTACAGGACTGGCTATTAGATAGAGGATATATATATAGTAGAATATCAGGTACACCAGATCTACAGGACTGGGTATTAGATAGAGGATATATATATATAGTAGAATATCAGGTACACCAGATCTACAGCACTGGTTAT
>JAWPHD010014954.1:0-58177 GCA_037043455.1 Cyrtodaria siliqua
CTCCTCCACCCACCCCCTCTCATACACACACACGCAGATGTTATACCTCTCCCCTCCACCCACCCCTCTCATACACACACACGCTGAGTTGTTAACCTCTCCCATCCACCCACCTCCTACACGCTGATGTTAACCCTCCCCCTCCACCCAACCCTACATCGCCGATTGTTTAACCTCCCCCCTCCACCCACCCCTACACGCGATGTTAACCTCCCCCTCCACCACCCTACTCCCTACACGCTGATGTTACCTCTCTCCCTCCCACCCACCCCTACAACGCGATGTTAACCTCCCCCTCCACCCACACCCTACACGCGATGTTAACCCTCCCCCTCCACCCACCCCCCTACACGCGATGTTAACCTCCCCCTCCACCCACCCCCTACACGCGATGTTAACCTCTCCCCCTCCACCACCCCTCTCATACACACACACGCGATGTTAACCTCCCCCTCTCAACCCACCCCTCTCATACACACACACATCGTGATTATGACTGAAACATTGTTACACGCGATGTTAACCTCCCCCTCCACCCACCCCTCTCATACACACACACATCGTGATATGACTGAAACATTGTTACACAGCTCGATGTTAACCTCTCCCTCCACCCACCCCTACACGCGATGTTAACCTCTCCCTCCACCCACCCCTACACGCGATGTTAACCTCTCGCCTCCACCCACCCCTACACGCGATGTTAACCTCTCCCTCCACCCCACCCCTCTCATACACGCGATGTTAACCTCTCCCTCCACCCACCCCTCTCATTACACACACACACTACACGGCGATGTTAACCTCTCCCTCCACCCACCCCCTCTCATACACGCGATGTTAACCTCTCCCTTCCACCCAACCCCTCTCATACACACACTCACACATGCATGTGTATTAAACGAAATCATACGTGTTATACCCGTGCCGTATTACAATTAATGTCAATGAATCAAGAATTAAAGGGACAACGGCCATTGTGCCTCCACAAACTTATTAAAATAGCAAGGCTCTCGTGAGAAAGTAACATCCGAAAAGGTCATTATTTAATAATAAAAGGGTTTACCCTTAATGGAAATAACTTCGACCAAAATCTAAAATAAATGAAGTGTTTTAGTTATGTACACTGGCACATTAGTTTAGTCGGGGTACGGATAATGAACGGTATTAGCTGACAATCCACTGTCAAGACGTAGGGATGAGATTCTTGATTTTTCCCTTGCGTTATAACACCTATAGTGTATTTTTCACTCTCTCAGGGGTGACTCTAAATAACCTATGTTGTTGATGAGCCGTTAAGCAAAATTCAGTTCAATTCAATTTCGTTATTAGTCATTATCTCACCCCCTCAATACGTTATAATACCTCTTTTCACTCTCTCCAGGGTACAGCCATCAATTTGATTGTTATGTTCTGGGGCGTCTCTTACCTGTAATGTGTTGATGAGCCGTTAAAACAATATTCAATTGAATTCAGTTTACTTATTTAGTCATTATTTTCACCACTTATAAGTAGTTATAATACCTCCTTCCACTTTTCCCTGCGGCGGCTCTAAATGACCTATAATGTGTTATATCTATCTCTCTGGGGGCGGCTCTAAATAACCAATAATGTGGTTATATATCTCTGGGGCGGCTCTAAATAACCTATACTGTGGTTAATTAATGAGCAATTAAACAAGATTCAATTCAACTCAATTGACTAATGCAGTCATTATGTATCCACCCAATACGTTATAATACTACCTTACACTCGATCACATATCGTGTTGAGACGCCCCCTGCGGACAACAATGGCCGTGCGGACACCATTCCCTCTTACGCCTAGGCCATAGTATCCGCGGACACTATGGCCCTGTGCGGACACTATTGCCTCCTACACCATCCTAACCAAAGTATGGAAATACCTAGATATGGAGACAAATATTAAATACCCAAATATCGACTTAGACAATATGGGAAATAGGCAGATAAAGAATAAATAGATAAATAATAAATAACGATATCAACGTAGACAAATATAGAAAAATATATATAAAAAAGAGCACGAAAGGGAAAATTTGGAATCGAAAAAACACGATAAAATATATATATAATATATAAACACATATGGCAGTCTCGGTTTTGATTGAAAATGTTCATTAACTGTAGCGAGTAGCACGCATTCTAGCACGCATTCTAGCACCGGGTTGAGCAGATACTAAATAGTCAAAAAAGGCAAAAAGACTAAAATATGAGCCAGTCCTATGCATTATGACGGTGAACAGTGGTTATTTCATACCATTCACAGGGCCAGCGGTGAATGGTCCCAGTTTCTAACAAAATGCTTTGCCATACACGAGATAATAATGGGCAAAATAAACAAAACGGAATTTAATTGGGAGCAAAGGTTATAAATCCCGCGTATCACAAGTAACAGTCAAAAGACTAGACATACACTAATAAGACAATAGCCCGATATCATCGTAGACAAATAATTAGAATAACCAGATATCGACTCAGTCAACTTTGCAAATACACAGGGATCAACTTAGGGCGCGTAACAAAACATACTTCTAACTAATGTTTTTAGCACAGCTTGTTAGGGGACATTAGATATAAACAATGTAAACATTGATGTAGTTGTGTGAAGATATTATAGATGCGATTTGGTTACTATTTTATGTTTTCTTATATTTCAGAATTACCTCCCATATATTAAAAGCAAGTTATTTCATTATAAAAACGTAAATGCTTCGACCAAATTTAAAGTTTGGCATTGACAAGAATTGCCCATTCCATTTAAAACCCGCAGGACTGTGTTTACAAACATTTGCTATTCTCAAACAAAAACATTCCAAATTTCGTAATTTTAAAATTAATCCCCTTTTTATTGATTTTGAGAGAACGATTTTCTCGATAACCTATAACAGTACGTTACCATCATACGATTTGCTTTATTTTCATTACCGACTTTTGTTTACAATTATTGGTCATATACTATGTCACTTTATCGTTGACGCCGAACATACACGGCTTTGTATCTCGCCTATGGAAATGACGTGCATTTTATGTTCTAAAACTTATTTTGCTCTGTATATAATATAACGATTTAGAATAAATACGAAAAGACCCAGATATCAACCTAAAGAAAATTAGAAAATAGCCTGAATATCTCCTAAAAGAAGCAGATAGCCATGTATCGACATAGACTATTCACTCCAAAGATAAGTGTTTTTAGCAAACAAAAAAAAATAATGTCAGAGTATATATGTTGTCTTGACGTATCAGAACATATTTCATTTGTATCTTTAGGTTAGCTTAGCTTTATTAATTTTGAATTTCATTATGTATTATTATTATTATTAGAGAAATAAAACTAAATATGTTATCTCGTTTATCAATAACCACAATCTAGATAACCGCAGAATCTCCGAGCAAAGATACGACGACAAACCATACCAAATAGATGAAGACATATTTTTGTTAATTTTCACAAGAAAAGCTATGCCGGAAAATGTTTTTTCCCTTTTTTTTCCTGTTTGTTTAGATTTACACATAAAGGTGTCAGGCATGTAGAACTGTGCATATACGCGTTCAGACAACGTGTTATATTTTCGCTATGTTTGACTTCAGTTAGGTTTATTATAATGAGAAATAAAACAAGGATGGTATCTCGTTTATCCAAAACCACAATCTAGACTCGTATTTAATCTCTCCACGATCTTCTACCACATAATCCCCGAGCAAAAGATACGATTTTATAACGCATTAAAATAAATGTAAAATACATTACGTTGTCATGTTTTATTATTTAACAAAATGTTAATAAGAACAGAATGTGAATTTTATTAAACTCGTGTGGCATAATACCTCGTTGGTCACATGATTTTACACGAATACATGATTTTCAAATAACCATAGAGGCTATGTCGGATTAAATTTCATATCAAAGTGACATGCATGTAAATTGTTATATGGTTTAATTTGTATTTTTTTTTAATTTTATTTACAGAGGGTGATTCAATTACAGATTTTCAAGTCATATACTGTTTTACGTAGTGCCTGTTTTGACCTCAGCTTTGTCAGTTAAAAGATATATATCACTGAAGTCAACAACAACAAAAAACGCACATGTTATAACCTAATGGTGGCTGATTTCTGCCATTTGTCGTGACGAAAAGACGACAAATCAGCGCGAAAAGACGACAGAACGAAAAGACGACATAACGACAGAACGAAAAGACGACATTTCAAGAGTGAAAAGACGACAGAACTGCCCGCGCGAAAAGACGAAAATATGACACTTCAGCGCCGAAAAGACGCCATTTGATATTGTCGTCTTTTCGTCTTTTCGCGTTGCGTTCTGTCGTCTTTTCGTTCTGTCGTCTTTTCGTTCTGTCGTCTTTTCGCGCTGCATTTGTCGTCTTTTCGTTCTGTCGTTCTGTCGTCTTTTCGCCTTCCGGTTGACTACTAGAAGTCGGGACTATTTTGAACTGTCGGAGAATCGGCCAAAATCGACATACCGTATGTTCAATAAATAATAAACGAAGGGTTACTAGTTCTGTTAAATCGTTTATTTAAACGCAGAATGGTCATCATAATTATATTGAACACTAGTCTTGCGTAAGGCAATAAACATGTAATTATGGTATGTCGAATAAAAGTAATGGATTGTATTGGTTCTGCAACTCATTAATTAGTTTTTCACACCTTATATAATGAATATTGAAGAGAGAATTATATGTTTGGCTTTATCTTAATCAGTTCTTTTTAAAAGTGTCAAGATTTAATTGCAATATGTATATTATATGAACAGAGGATCTTGAATGAGTTCATATCTAACAGTTGTGTATGACCGTAACCTGGCTGTGTGATCTTGTATAGTTACAGTCCATTATGTAAATCAGTTTCGAAGATAGAAGCATAAAAACTTCAGACAATTTCTCTCTTTCTTTCGAAAGAGTCGAGCTAACATATTAAATATCAAGAACGTGTATATGTGTTACCTCCTTTCTTGATTATTATATTTCATATGGTGTATATATAGTTCTAAACTATTAACGTATTACCATCAACAAAGGTCCACTCTCATACTGTTTGATATATTACACAACTATTTTAAATAACATATTAAGAGAAAATCAAATATTAGGGTAAGGCAAATATTTATTGACTTCCAAATGAACAATCATGTTAGCACAATTATCAGTCATGTACATGTTTAACAGTTCCTATGGAAAGCCGTAGGGGACCCTGCTATTATAATTATTTTTTTAGTATATGTTTAACTTAATTATAATCACCACATTAAAAATGTTAACATCTTTTTATTATAATAATCACTTCATTAAAAATGTTAACATTTTTTTATCGCATTAAATGTTAACATATTTCCATAAAAACCCACACATGTAAACATTATTATTATAAGGTGTCCCTAATAATAACAACCTCCCTACGATTTTATTTATTAAAACCCACACGTGTAATCTCCCTTAGCTCTCTGAAAATGTATACATTCTGAAAATCGATACATGTTTAGCTGTGTCGGGTATAATTCTAAATCTCGCGAGACAATTTATGTACGGGAGACTTGGCAAAATGTTGTGATTATAATAAGGAATGCGGGTGTACAGTATAACATTCTGCGTGTGCTAGTGGTGGGCAGGGTGTTTAGGGGAATGGGTGGGCAGGCGGTTTAAGGGAGCGGGTTGGACAGGAGAATGCATGGGGATTGGCAAGAGGATTAAGAAGAGATGATGATGGGCAGCAGGATTGATGGATATCAATGGGCAGGAAGTTTAAGATAAGAAATGAGTGTGGTTCGGGTGAGGGTGTGGTGGTGGTGGGGGGGTGGGGGGGGGGGGGGGGGTGGTGAAAGCAGAACGCTTAAGGTACGCGGGTGGGCAGGAGGGTTTAAGAGAATAAATGTGTATGTCGGGGAGGGGAAGCATGACGCTTAGGGATGTGGGAGGAAAGGAGGTTTAAGAGAAATGTGTGTGTGTGTGGGGGTGAGGGGGTGGGGGGGGGAGAGAGCAGGCAGCTTAAGGGATGCGGATGGGCAGGAAGTTTAAGAGAAGGAATGTATGTGGGAGTGGGGAGCAGGAAGCTTAAGCGATGCGGGTGGGCAGGAGGTTTAAGAGAAGATATGTGTGTGAGAGTGGGAAGCAGGAAGCTTAAGGGATGCGGGTGGACAGGAGGTTTAAGAGAAGAAATATGTTTGGGAGTGGGGAGCAGGAAGCTTAAGGGATGCGGGTGTACAGGTTGTTTAAGATAAGAAATATATGCGTGTGTGAGTGTTGGGGTGGGTGGGGGTGGGGCGGGGTTGCAGGAAGCTAACGTGGCATACTCCTTTATTTCCGGGAGTGAAATAACACACTGTGTGGCATGTTATAATTGGCTTCTCGCGAGATTTCTTATTT
The DNA here is from genome assembly GCA_037043455.1 of Cyrtodaria siliqua. Classification (NCBI taxonomy): domain Eukaryota; kingdom Metazoa; phylum Mollusca; class Bivalvia; order Adapedonta; family Hiatellidae; genus Cyrtodaria; species Cyrtodaria siliqua. The sequence continues at coordinate 6,404 of JAWPHD010014954.1, forward strand.
GTGTATGATTATTATAATTATTATAATGTTCGACTTTAGGGGTTTTATTTAAGGGGAGGTTAAAACAATGTGGCGAAAATTATAATAAGGGCGCTGAGTTAGTTATTATAATGACATTACTGCATGTAGCGATTATAATAATAAAAATGTTACAATTTTTAATGCAGTGATTATTACAATAAAATAATGTTAACATTTTTAATGTGGTGATTATAATATTAAATATAAAAATGTTAAGTAAATTATAATGTGTGGTTAAAATAACAATGTGTCTGCAAGGATTATAATTTTATTAAATGTCAATATTTTGCTTGCCATTTGTTTGAATAGATCGAAGAGCATGAGCCAAAATCGTGTCTATTATTAAGTGGCCCCGAAAAGTAAATCATTCAATACAAAGTAATTTTATTATATGTTTACATAAACAAATCCATAGTTATGTCCGCTAAACCACCCAACATTGTTACATACCAATTTAAATAATAAGAATATAAAGGTTACTCCAAACATGATAATTAGTACGACTGGTCCAGGCATGATCATCAGTATCAGTCCCGGAAAGTTACTACTAAATTACAAAGTCGAAATATTATTTTTATATTATTATGTTTTAATATTCATATTAAATGAACTATTCTGCGTTTATAAAAAAAAACATTTAAAAGAAATAGTAACCCTCCGTTTATTATTGATTAGAGTTAGAGGTATGCATACATCCTGCCTTTTTTACCCATTTCCCCAACAATTCAGAATCGTCCCCGACTTTTAGTAGTCACCGTGAAATGGGCACAACATGCCAACCGGAAGGCGAAAAGACGACAGAACGAAAAGACGACAAATGCAGCGCGAAAAGACGACAGAACGAAATGACACCATTTCAGCGAAAAGACGACAGAACGCCACGCGAAAGACGAAAAGCTTTTCGTCCTGTCGGCTTTTCGTTCTGTCGTCTTTTGGGGGGCGAAATAACGAAAAGACGACAATGGCAGAAATATGCCACCATAATAACCAGACATAGGTATTACTTTTCCGTACAATCTTTTCCGTCGACGTTGCAGTTTTGCGTTTAGCACAGTTTCTTACAACTAGTCAAAAAACTAATCCTAGAGATACGTGGCAGGAGAAAACATCTCCGTACCGTGTACTGGTACCATATGACCTTGACCACACTTTTACGGTTATATTTTAAGTCATTGCGTTTACTTTAGAAGTTTCTCATAAGTTACACGGACTAGATCCACGAAATTTAGGTCATAGTTGCATATTCTGTCAAAAGTCAAAAGTCCGTCTCAAAGCCCTACAATACCCAGACATCATACTAGAAAAATAACAAAATACCCAGATAAAGGCCTACAGTTTTTCCCATTTCTACCCAAATGACCTTTTTTATAATCAACCTCTTTCTGCAACATTCAAACTGGTCGTCACAGCTAAAATACCGAAATAGAACACGTTATCACCAATATTCCTCCAGGACAGCGCGCAATGAGTATTGATACATGAGTTTTAACAAACATATCGAGATAACTTGTTAAAGGGATACACGGCAATATTGAAGTATTTGAAATGGATGTCTCGATTTATATAGCCAGTATAACTTTTACTTTTACTCTGGTGACATTTAAATAAATCAAATTTTAAGTATTCACTAGTTCGTCTTATTATACTATAAGTTTTAATATATTACTGGAGCAAATCTATCAAAAATTAATAATATGCAAAAAGAAATGGCTTAATACAATTCTTATAATTAAACATTAATGATTGAACAAATGTAATTTATGTAAAAAAACTAACGGGACGCCGCTAGTTTTTAAAAAATCAAGATTGCCGTGGCTCCCTTTAAGGTCTTTACTTGTATTTACTGTTTTTCATGAGACTCCCCATATAATAAATACAACTGTCTCACAGAACATATGCTATGTGATGATAAACTACCACTATATGATACAATGTAAACGATACAGGTTTCTACTCATAATATAAACATAATTATATTGCTTGTACATACTATGGAAGTGTAAAATGTATCGATGAGTTGCTCCGTGCATGGCCTATGAGCAACCATAATGTATAACCTAGAAACACATACATTCCTAAAAAATACACAACTAAACCAAGCTTGTTTAAATTTGTGGAATTGCTGCAGCCATTAAACACAATATTATTTTTAGTTTAAGTAAATAAGTAAATTTATTTCCAATGCGCTTTTATTAAGGCTTTCTACATCAAATGTAACAGACTAAAAATAACTAGATTTATATTCAGTCTAAACCAACAAATATCCCCTATATCTTATTTCAGAACGTCATCGTTTATCATTAACATTCCATAATATGTGTATGTTTTTGTTTAAATATGTATGAAGCAAAGAAAAACGTAATGATTATTTTGTTGTATGTGCAATGTTAAAATCTGTCATGTGTGTGTATATTATAATTGTCATATATTTGTAATTACGAAAAAAAACTCTCTCTCTCTCTCTCTCTCTACCGAAAAGTTGCTGAGTGTGTGAGCTGGGAGTCACCATATTAATATGTAACGCATGACAATGGAAGAGTTTCTCTATGTTTGAGCTATGATAAACCATAAAGCATAACTTCCTCCGTGTGTGAGATAGCACATACCATAATACATGACAATGGAAGAGTTGCATCGTGTTTGAGATAGCAGACACCATAGGTCATGACAATGGAAGAGTTGCTCCGTGTTTCAGATAGCAGACACCATAGGTCATGACAATGGAAGAGTTGCTCCGTGTTTCAGATAGCAGACACCATAGTGCATGACAATGGAAGAGTTGCTCCGTGTTTCAGATAGCAGACACCATAGTGCATGACAATGGAAGAGTTGCTCCGTGTTTCAGATAGCAGACACCGTAGGTCATGACAATGGAAGAGTTGCTCCGTGTTTCAGATAGCAGACACCATAGGTCATGACAATGGAAGAGTTGCTCCGTGTTTCAGATAGCAGACACCATAGTGCATGACAATGGAAGAGTTGCTCCGTGTTTCAGATAGCAGACACCATAGTGCATGACAATCAAAGAGTTGCTCCGTGTTTCAGATAGCAGACACCATAATGCATGACAATGGAAGAGTTACTCCGTGTTTCAGATTGCAGACACCATAGTGCATGGCAATGGAAGAGTTGCTATGCTACACCATAATGCATGACAATCAAACAATAAAATAGTTGCTCCGTGGGTGAGATAGGAGAGAACATAAATGCACGTGATAAATGCATGACAATCAAAGAGTTGCTCCGGTGCTTGAACTATTTGTATTTATACTAGCACCCAGTTCTATATTACTAGCATTCTTTTCTACATTACTTGAACTATTGTTAGTCTTTTTATTTTATTTATTACTTATCACTAAGAACCCGAATTTAGTCTGAATTACTTTCTGTCTTTACTTATCACAAAGAACCCGATGTTAATAATAACTGATAAGGGAGATAACCTGGAAGCAACAAACACAACCAAGAGAATAAAGTAGCAGATTCGGTTTTACTGTTCTTGAGAGGTAATGTAAGAAGCATCACCTCTCACGCCTCCAAGCACTTGCTTAAGGACTATCGGTCAGCCATCTTTGATAAAAAAAAAATCCAAAATCGATGAGATATGGTCAAGTGAATTTTTCAACGATGTACGCATTTTAGGCACTAGCAATGTCAACCATATAGTACATGACAGTAATTCAACACTATTGATGTGAACATAATATTAGAAAGAATACTTATATGGCAGAAATTGTGCGCTTTATATTCGAAAAGTTTGGTACAGTTTTACTCAAAGTTGTTTCGTTTTATATGTGAAATAAACTGGTCCATAAAATAGTCCATTTATCCAGCGAGTGCAGACGAGACATCATTTCTGAATAATATAAGCCATGTTATCACATCATCCAAAATTCGAACTACACCATTGTTAAAAGGGAAGATTTTCTTTATACGGCATGTGCCTTCAACACACACACACGATACACATGAAAATCATGAATGTGAACCATGCGGTATGTTGAAACATTCGGATAAACATGTCATTTGATCGTACTCATATCTTATTTTTTAGTTTGTGTTGTTTTTATTCGAATATAATAATAAATTACTTGTTTTGCCATGTTTCTATTCACAACAGTCACTCAGTTGTGTTTAATACATCCAAAAATATAGTTGAAATGTATAATAGTTTGACAATTAAAACCCGTCAGTGCCACCATACTACAGCATTGAGTACATGCCATTGAAAGAATAGCTTCTTCTTTTTTTTAACAATGGTGTACTTCGAATTTTGGATGATGTGATAATATGGATTATTTTATTCAGAAATGATGGCTCGTCTGCACTCGCTGGATAAATGGACTATTTTATGGACCAGTTTATTTCACATAAAAAACAAAACAACTTTGAGTAAAACTGTTCCAAACTTTTCGAATATAAAGCGCACAATTTCTGCCATATAAGTATTCTTTCTAATATTATGTTCACATCAAAAGTGTTGAATTACTGTAATGTACTACATGGTTGACATTGCTCGTGACTAAAATGCGTACATCGTTGAAAAATTCACTTGACCATATCTCATCGATTTTGGATTATTTGGATCAAAGATGGCTGACCGATAGTCCTTAAGCGGTATTCGACTTCAAAGCCACCTGTGTTGGGCTCGTTGGTCCCAAAGGACCAGTAAAAATAGCACTAATGATTCGTAGCACTGGGAGTCTATTTACAGCCGCCACCCAGAACTAAACGAACGCTTGTATACTGATAAGGGAGAATTAGTCTGAATTACTTTGTGTCTTTACTTATCACGAAAAATGCGATGTGAGCCTGAATTACTTTGTGTCTTTACTTATCACGAAAAATGCGATGTGAGCCTGAATTACTTTGTGTCTTTACTTATCACGAAAAATGCGATGTGAGCCTGAATTACTTTGTGTCTTTACTTATCACGAAAAATGCGATGTGAGCCTGAATTAATTTCTGTCTTTACTTATCACGAAAAATGCGATGTGAGCCTGAATTAATTTCTGTCTTTACTTATCACAAAGAATGCGATGTTAGTCAGAATTGCGTTCTGTCTTTACTTATCACTAAGAATGCGATGTTAGTCAGAATTACATTCTGTCTTTACTTATCACAAATATTGCGATGTTAGTCAGAATAGTATATATACTATATTGTTAGTCTGAATTACTGTCTAGTTTTACTTATTACTTATAACTGGATGTTCTCTTTATTATTTATTTTAAGCGGGTTATCTCTTATATCTGCTTTCATTTTTTTCTGGGATTGTCACCTTTTCTGTTTGTTTGAAATAAGCACTCAGAACTATAAGTATGAGTTTAGTGTTATTAGTTTGTGTTTTTTTTTATAAAATTTACATTATTCGTTGTGGTATGTGCAGGATTCTGTAAATGCACTATCTATATCTACGCGATTTTTAATGTAAAATATTAAATACTCAATAGTACTGCATTTATATGTATACAAAGCTATTTTATGAGTATTCTAAGAAGAAACATGGTTCGTATTCCAGTTCTGTAAATTATTAATTATGATCAAAACAATGCTGCTCTGCCGTTTATTCCTGCCGGAGAACTACGAATTTTTACGATTTTCTCGGACATGCGCAATGCGATTCAGTTGAACGAAAACAAACTATTCGGGGCAGTTCCGATAGTAAACGAATCGATCGGAACTCTTCGCCAATCCGACGAGGCAGTTCCGATTGTAAACGAATAAGATCGAAAAATCTCCGAAAACAATTACGGAATACAATTTCAAAAATCCGATCTTTTCAATCCTGTTTTTCCCCAGCAAAACGCATATTACATGGGGTGAAATTATTGCCATTTACCTTTTTCTTAGTCCTTTTTATAATTAAGTAAAGTTTATATCAATTGGTAGAGCCTCTTTAATATCAAAGGAAACAATAAATGGCACTTATATTTTTTAGACAACAAAACAATTGCTACCTGTAATTGATTTCCCCATTAACAGCAAGTTGGCTGTAGACCAAACTTATGACTGTTAAAAGAAATGATTTATGGATTGCTTGAAGCTATACATGGCAGTTATACTAACAGTTGCTATGGTTAACGTTTTCATATACATTTCTTCTTTTCAATTTTCTAGAGAAATAAAATAGCATCAAAGAAACATTAAGTTTGTTTACAATCACCTTGCGCATAGCTCACCTGACATTAACCTGGGTCACAGGTCACATGATTTTAAAAACACTACAACAATCATGGCGAATAGGTCACCTGACTAAAACAAAAAAACTGACCTCATAATAGGTCACCTGACCAAAAATAATACAATAACTTGGTTCATAGTTTACCTGACGAATAAAAATACAGTAACCTGGCTCATAGGTCACCTGTCTTTAAAAGCAATACAATAACCAAGCCTATAGGTAATCTTACTAAAAACGTTACAATAGCCTGGGTTACAGAGGTCACTTGACTTTAATATAATGCAATAATCTGGGTCATAGCCAGGTCACCTAACTTTAAAAACAATATAATATCCTGACTTTTAGCCATCACCTGACTTTAAAAACGATAAAATAAGCGTAACTCACAATAAATTGATTACTGTATGAATGGTCAGAAGGTTATGTCATACCATTGCACAAAACGGGGGATGTTAATAAACCGGAAAATTATAGAGGCATATCTTTACTTAGTACTTTGGGAAAAGGTTTTACAAGAATTTTAAACAATAGATTAAACGAATGGGCAGATAAATATCAAGTTTATATAGAAGCACAAGCTGGTTTTAGAAAACATATGGGAACTATTGATAATATATTTATTGTACACGGTGTAATATCCCATTTGAATGATAACAATAAAAGATATGTCGCCTTTATTGATTTTACCAAAGCTTTTGATTTTATTGTAAGAGATATATTGTGGTATAAACTCATAAAGACTGGGGTAAGGGGAAAAATCTTAGAAGTTATTAAATCTATGTACAAAAATGTAAAATCACGTGTTAAATATGAGAATCAGTTGAGCGAAGCGTATACATGTTTTCTGGGAGTCGCTCAGGGTGAATGTCTGTCACCATTTTTGTTTTCCATGTATCTGAATGACCTTGAAGAAACTTTTATTTTAAAAGGATATACGGGAATTGATATGGGTATTTTAACGTTATGTTTACTTCTTTACGCTGATGACATAGTTATCTTTTCAGAAAACGAGAGCGGTTTACAGGATGGTTTAAATATTTTGCATGATTATTGTACTAAATGGAAACTTACAGTAAATGTGAATAAAACAAAAGTTATGGTGTTTAAAAATGGTGGGAGAAACAGAAGAAATATACATTTTATCTATAATGGTTCGCAACTTGACATTGTCAACAAATTTACGTATTTAGGGATAGTTTTTACAACTGGTGGGTCTTTCAGAGAAACCCACGAGGTACTAGCGGGACAAGCTCTCAAAGCAATATACAAATTAAAATCATATGTGTATAAATTTCATGATATATCTGTGAGTCATATGTTAGATTTATTTGATAATTTATTTTACCTCTTTTGAACTATGGGGCTGAAGTTTTGGGGTTTTCAGAGGCTAAAGTAATCGAACGAGTTCATTTACAATTTTGTAAACATTTATTAGAATGAAAGCTATTATTCGTTATTGGTTTAAACTTTTGAAATGCAATGAGTTAAAATATATTAAAATTGCATATAATACACTGTTAGCAGACTTAGACAAATATCCAAATAAGATTTCTTGGGTTAGATCTGTGAAAAATGTTCTTGAAAGATTAGGATTTTATGATGTATGTTTTTTTCAAGGGATGAAAAATGTAAATAGTTTTCTTTCTCTATTTAATCAGAGATTAAATGATACTTTTGTACAGAAATGGAACGAAAAATTATCAAATTCAACTAGAGCCAATTGTTACATTTTATTCTCGAAATTCAGTTTTAAACCCTACTTAGATAACATTACTATCAAAAAATTTAGCTTAGCATTAACTAGACTTAGAGTGTCATCTCACAGACTTGAAATAGAGACTGGAAGGTGGCACAAACCTACAAAAATACCACTTTCAGAAAGAAAATGTAAACTTTGTAATTCTTTAGAGGACGAATTTCATTTTATACTAGAATGTCCACTTTATCATGATTTTAGAGAGGTGTATATTAAAAAGTTTTATTGGAAAATACCAAATATACCCAAATTTATAGAATTGTTGCAATCAAAAAATGTTAAAATTGTTAGAAATCTCGCTATTTTTTTATTTTTAAAAGCTTTCAAAAAAGAAACGAAACTTACGATATAACATAGGAGAATTCCTCCTCTTACTTTTATCATATAATGCCAAATGTATATCTGTCTGATGTGAAATGTCATATACTTTTCTACTTTGATGTAAGCCTTACCTTAAGATAATAAGAAAATATAATGTTATAACGATTATATGTTTAAATATATATGTTGGAAAATAACAAACATGTATTAACAGTTGGAAAAAAATGAATATATTACATACTAGTAATACTGCTAAAACTGATGACTGCAAACCATTGACTGTTTAATTATAAATATGATGTGTATTTTGTATTGTATACTGACAGGCCATTTGGTCTTTTGTATTAATAAAAGTTTATCTATCTTGACATACTATTTGGTCTAAATTTAAGTGATTTGGCACCCATGGCACCCATGGCAAACAGATCTCACCCACAAAGTATACACGATTCAATAATACATATGTCTGCAATGAGTATACCTACCTAATAAGTGTTACGTCAAGGACAAAAAATATAAATGGTTAATAATAATATACCCTTAAGACCTGCATTGACTGATATTTACGTAATGTGTATTTGTAGTGTATGTATCCTTAAGGTCGTATGACAAATTGGCATTATCTGAGGACTTTTCCATTATTACATACATAGGACCACAGGAAGGCAATTTTGAAATTGAATACCCACACACTGATGCACACATGAGTTTAAATGGGATCATCAAGCCCATTATGTGTTGCTTTAAAGTAGAATATCGCTTAAGCCGGTGCTAGGAGGCGTGAGAGGTGTTGCATCTTACAATTACCTCTCATGAGCAGACTCAATAAAACCGAGTCTATTACATTTCTTTCTTGTTTGTTGCTTCCAAGGGATCACCTTTTTAGTATATATTGACATTCACACTGGCGTTTGTTTAGTGCTGTGTGGCGGCCGTAAAAAGTCGCCCCGACTACACATCAGTAGAGTTATTATCAATCCCATTCTGTGTTGCTTTAAAGTAGAATATCGCTTAAGCCGGTGCTAGGAGGCGTGAGATGTGTTGCATCTTATAATTACCTCTCATGAACAGACTCAATAAAACCGAGTCTGCTACTTTTTCTCTCTTGTTTGTGTTTGTTTCTTCCAAGGGATCACCTTTTCAGTATTTATTAAGGAACCACATTTTGACTGACTCTTCTTGGTTAATGGAAACACCAACTTGGTAATTCAAAAGGACCACGGCCATTGTTCTTGTCAATGTGGACTTGTCAATGTTGACTTGTTAATGTATAGGTATTGATCATTGTGTTAATACATGTTTTATTCTTGACTAATATATCAATGTTTGTACTTGAATATAAGACAGATATTTTACTGTTTTGATCAGGCCAAAAAAAACACCTGTGTTTCCGGTGGGCCGACTGACCCTATTTTTAAGGGGCCGACTCTAAAACTTTTTATGAAAAAATAAATAAAATGTTTTTTGATTTGTTCTGAACAATGATTTATCACAATTTATCACAATATATCGAGGTAAACTGACATCACAGAGAACTTTCAGCTGTATCATCAACTTGTATGGGGTAAATATGAGATAAATCACAATATCTTGCTCCAAAAAAAAAAAAGAAAAAAAAAGAGAAGAAAATGCCCACCTACCTACCCTATTTTTTTTGAGCATGCAATAGGAAACACACCTATTTTTTTTTGGCCTCATTAATTAAAGGGACTGGAGGGGGCGATATTGGTAAAATGTTTTTCCACTACTTTATTTATTGACCAAGTACTTGAATTTGATTTTAAACCCAGTATTGCTATCAAATTACTACAAAATTTATTGAGTATGTTTTCAATAAAAGATTAAAAAAGTAATTACCCCACACACTTGACATTTTGAAATACTACTAATAAATATATCACTTAATTGTTTATTTGTGTGTATTAAATTCATTGTAATTGTTTATTTGTCTGTAATTAATTCATGTATTGTCTATTTGTCAGCAATTTGACTAATTGGTTAGTCTTAATTACTGGCTTGCTGTACTTACTACTAAGAATCCGATGTAATCTGAATTATTTTTTATCGTTAGTTATTCATAGGTATCCGAGGTTCTCTTCACGTTTTTTTTATTGTTACCCTTTCTGTTTAATTTGAAATAAGTCCTCAATATATAATTTATTAACACGTTCCGTTAAAACAATTTATTATAAAAAATGATATTATTTGTTGTGGTGTATAGAGTATTTCTAAAACAATAAACGGGCCTTACATTATTGTTTTTTTCAGAAAATACAACAATTGCTGCTTCTGTCATGGATTTGTAGTTGATTTCCCCATCAATAACAGTTTGACTTCAAACCAAACTTATGAAACTGTTTTTTAAAGGGATGATTGATGGATGACGACTCGAAGCTATGCAAGGCAGTTATAGTTTTCAGTTGCTATGGTTAATGTTTTCTACTACATTTCATCTTTTCAATTTTCAGGAGAAATAAAATGAGAAAAGTTGTCCTATAGAAACCACAGCCGCCAAATGCAATGGCATCAAAGAAACTATACAACGCAATGGCATCAAAGAAACTATACAAACAATACAATGACATTACTGCAACACAAAACATCTTGACATACAGCCGAGGTTGAGGTTAAATATATTATACTGCAAATGATGGTTCCGCAAGAAGTAATTTACACGCCCAACGTTGACGGACCTCTTTGTTTTGGTTGTATTAATCCTCACTGGTCTGATGACAAACTTGAATTATCTGAATACAGTTTAAATTCTTGGTGATCCGAAGGCAGCACGGGCATCACGGGCATGGGCATCACGGGCATGACTCTTTATAAACATGCTCTTGGTAACAGATATTATTATACCTCACTCAAAATTCTCTATGTAATTTCCCCATTCCCGATCAGTCAACAATTGGTAATGTTTCATGGTAATGTTTCATGGCAAAATTTTTTTCAAGTTCTTTATTGTTGTTAATAAAAAATAATTGCTGATTAAATGAATTTTGATGTTTGGTATAATAAAATAAATATCACATCCCATGGAGGGTGATAGAACATATTGTCAACCCTCGATGTGGTAATGTCCACCTCGGCTAAAGCCTCGGTGGACATTACCAATCTCGGGTTGACAATATGTTCTATCACCCTCCATGGGATGTGATATTTATATATTAATCATTGTGTTAAGGACATATTTCGAGTTTGGGTGGGGTAGGGGTGGGGGTGGGGGGGGGGGGGGCGAGGGAGGGGATTGGAGAATTTCTATAGGTAACTGTAAATCACTTTTGGGGGTGGGGGGGGGGGTGGGGGGGTGTGTGGAATTGGAGAATTTCTATAGGTAACTGTAAATCACTGTTAGCCATACAATTTCATGAGCAAAGTGTGAATTCAATTTTTCTTCAGATTATGAGGCCCACACAATAAAGTATTTGTGACCAGTACACATAATAACACATTAAAGAATGTTGTATATTTTATTGTGTTGTGCTCTGATTTTTGGTAAAAAAACAATTAAGAAATACCAGAATAAGTTGTGTATTCAAAATCTAAATTATGAACATATATTGCTTCATTAAGGTAAATTACAAATTGTTGTTAAGTTATTCTTACCCTCAATATAGCAATGCTATACAAATACAAAATAAGAGCGGGTCTCAATTTATATACCCGAGTTGATCAGCCATGAAGCGTGCTGGCTGTAAATATTCAAGCTTCCCATGCTTTTTCAATGAACAAGTAGCGTTGGGAAATGTAAAGACACAGGGGGGGGGGGGGGGGGGGGGGGGGGGGGGGAGTTAGAAATACATTACATTTGCACAAGGAAATTGAGATTATTAGTTTTATGTCAAAGGATGAGGCCCGTCCCATAAAGAGTGTATAATAATGTAGTACACAGGATAACCGTTTTGCATTTTATGTGCACTTGTATATATGTTAAAACAACTATGTATAGATGGATTTTCTTAAAAAAGACCCGTGTTAACAATTAATAGTTTTTGTATTTTTAGCACAATATTCTCTATTATCAGTTACTTCTCTGCCATGTTTTAGTAAATCTCAAGTGCAGGAAACTCATCGGGACTTCAAAATTCAAAAATCGTTGTCATCTGTCAGTGTTTTTGATCACCTGAGCCGAAGGCTCAATGTGATGTTTTGGTATCACTCTTCGTCCGTCGTCCGTCCGTTGTCTGTCCGTCAAACGTCGTCGTCGTTATCTTTTGCTTCTGACGACTTTTTCTCAGAAACCGCTTGTCGGAACTTTACCTTAGCCTCGTCCGTCGGATGGGGACGTAAACCGAGCGGTCCCGTGTATCGGTCTATCCTCCGAGCACGTTAAAGAACCATAGGAATCTATTCGATAATAAGAGTAGGGCAGGTTCCCGGATTCCTATGTATCCTTCCCCTCTCTCTGGGGCGGCTCTAAATAACCTATACTGTGTTGATATGCTGTTAAACAACATTCAATTCAATTCGGAATTCAACCAAATCTTATATGAATTCATTAAACTGGATGTTATAGTTACACCAACAGCTAAGTTCATTTGGTGACATTCCAGCTTTTTATTGGTGTGGGAAGACCCCAGGTGCAAACCCGGGCATCTTTTCGTGCAAGGGCGCGCACCTGAGTAGAACCACCGACGTTCCGCAAGCAAGCTGGATAGCTTGATACTCACATACTAAACAGTCCTGGCCCCATGGGGAATCGAACCCACAGCGGTGAGGGACATCTGATTTCAAGTCTGAGACCACTCGACCACGGACGACCCCAAGTTTATGTGAAGCATCATTATATGTTTGTTCGAATGGTGCACCTGGAGGTCATAAATGCCCCCGCAATGGGGCTTATCAGTTTCATTTAACAAATCTTAAAAAATCTTCTGCAAAATTACAAGTGTAGACAGTGGTTACCAAATCCGTATGGACAACCTCATATGGGCCATAGGTGGAACTAATATTAATATATGGTGCAGTAAAATTATCACTTCCAGTTTGTGTGTTGTTGTTTGTTTTCTGATATTAATAATAACAACCAGAGAATCGGTAGAACCGATGGATGCATCCCGAAAGTTACACAGAAAAAAGTAATGTTTAGTGTGAGTGCTTCCTTATTCTAAATGAATCCGTATGGAACTCTATTATGCTTCGGATAAAGGGAGATAATTAAAAAGGTAGTGAAGCTAGAGTTATGGTTCCTATTAACTGCACTCCGTCTCATTGTCCTAATCATTCACACCAATTTTAATCAAGCATACTTTTTGAATCATGCTCCGGACAAAAAGTGTGACGTACGGACGCACACACGGACGGACGGAAAAAGCTGCGACTATATGCTCCCCCATAATAAACAATCTAGTGTTTTTAGTTACAATATATTTTATATCAAAAACTAAGGTAATAGTAAATGAAAAGAAAAAACTGTGATGGGGCCTCAATATAATGTCTCTGTGGTAATCAGTCAGCGAGAAGTAAGCAGTTAAAAAGCATGCTATCCATGACTTTTCAACGACTACAATCAGCTGGGAAATGTGTCTTTAAGAAAATAAAGATATGTTTTATTTTTGTCTAATATAAATATTTGCGTTTAGTTATTAAATAAATAATTATTTATTTAGATCGTTTGTAACGAAAGCTCTCTGCATTTGTTTTAATCACTCTCAATGACCTCCTTGGAATGACGTGTCTTGCTCAGAGACACAGAGACACATATGGTCATGGGGGTGGGGATCGAACCCACGACTTTTTGATCCTGGGTCCAACTATCTACCACTAGACCACAGCGCTCCATTATTTGAATTGGTATTTGTAGTTGAGTTTACAAACTATACTCGGTAAAAAAAAGTTTTGGACCAGGGTATATTTAGATCGTTTGTAACGAAAGCTCTCTGCATTTGTTTTAATCACTCTCAATGACCTCCTTGGAATGACGTGTCTTGCTCAGAGACACAGAGACACATATGGTCATGGGGGTGGGGATCGAACCCACGACTTTTTGATCCTGGGTCCAACTATCTACCACTAGACCACAGCGCTCCATTATTTGAATTGGTATTTGTAGTTGAGTTTACAAACTATACTCGGTAAAAAAAGTTTTGGACCAGGGTATATAAAGTCATATAAAAATAAAACTAGTGGACAAAATTTAAGTATCTTTTTTTAGTAACCAATGTCTATCCTACCCGGTTAATTTGGTACCAGAAACATTTAATTCCAAACAAGATTTGATTTTAAAAAAATATCGCGAACACACAATATTTATTTATTTATTAAAGTCTCATCATAGTATATACAGTCTACAATAGCATAAAACAACAACACATAATATTATACACCATGTCACTCTTGTAAGAGTTATAAGAGACTAAAAGATATATATGATATCTTCTAAAAATATACTATATTTTACAATATTAATACTATATATCATACAATTATCACACAATTCTTCTTCTTTTTTTTTTTCACAGCAATTTACCACATTACCATATTCATTTAATTTATTTTTACAATGATAAGAATTGAGCTATAATCGTTAATCCTGAGCAGAGTGTACTTATAAGTATAATAACAAAATGCTCTAAAAATGTATTAAAATAAACTTTATATTACAACACTGAATTTATGAAAACTGCACCATGATGGCATTAGAAGTGCTTATTAAAAAAAAAAAAAAAACATTTTAAAAAATCAATTATCATCTCAAATCAGATTTGCTATGACCTGATTAACAATCATTGCTCAAATATAAATAAAACAATTACATATATATTAAATTAACATAAGATATCAACATACATATACAATATTAACACATTGTTCACATAGAAATATATATTTACACTTCAAACAAATTAAATCTAAATCAAGCCTACCGATAAAGATAACTTGATCTTCTTTGCAATATTTTGAAGCAGGTTTTGGCACATATTCTAATCAGATTTACATTATTAAATAGAAAAACTATCTTCTGTTCGTCTGTATAGTCATTGAAATTTGAATCGAGTAAGAATGCATAATCAATCATTTGTAATCGTATATCATTATATAATGGACATGAAAGTATAACGTGAATCTCATTTTCTACAGTATCATTACAAAACGGACACACAAAGGTTCTGTAAACAATGTTGCAAAGTCCATACAAAGTAACAGTTGCGGACACATTCGAGTAACCAATAAAAAGATTATTATTTTTTCGCAAACTTTCATTGTAAACGATAATTATTGTTGATTGTTGATCTATTGTGAATTATCAACTGAGCTAATAAGGGCTATGTTCGAATGTCATTGTTCAGCGATCATTGTACGGGTTCGAACACTGCCATGGTCCAAAACTTCTTTTACATATAGTATATAGTACTCATAAGTTAGACGTTGAAGAAGGTCGAGATAAGAAAATGCACCATGAGGATCAAATGTTTTTGTTATACAACTTGGAGGTTGCAAATTGTGATAATTAATTTTACTTTTTAATGACTAATTGCTAAATTCATTAAGAAAAACACGAAATAAGTGTTATTATACCATACTTTTCTCAAATGAATGATACTTAAACGTTTAAATAATGTATCTTAAATAAGAAGTATGATCTTAATACTTTTTTTTATGTATTACCGTTCAATCTATGTGGCTTTAAAGTAGAATAAATAGGTGTTGCTCTTTACATTACTTTCACTTTTTAATGACTAATTGCTAAATTCATTAAGAAAAACTTCGTTTCACGAAATAAGTGTTATTATACCATCATTTTCTCAAATGAAATCTACTTAAACGTTTAAATAAATTATTTTAAATAAGAAGTATGATCTTAATAAAAAAAACTACCGTTGTTCGTCTATTGTTAATCTAAGAACAGATATATTGACTCAAAAGCTAAGTCAGTAGTGGTGTGTATGTGTGTGTGTGTTTTTGGGGTGGGGGATGTGGGGTGGGAGGGTTGCTGGCCCGTCTACAAATCAGTAGTGTTATTACTTACTGGTCCTTTTGAATCATCAAGCCCAATCTATGTGGCTTTAAAGTAGAATTGCTAGGAGGCGTGAGAGGTGTTGCACTTTACATATTACCTTTCATGAACAGACTCAATAAAACCGAGTTTGCTACTTTTATCTGTTGCTTTCAATGGATACACTTTTTAATAGTTATTATGCACTACTTTTCAACTGGTATACTGACGGTCAATGAAAACGCACCAGTAGATGTTATGGGTGTTACATTGTATTGCTGAAATAATTTATAGTAATAAATGCATATTTTGTAATTGAAGGATAATAATTAACACTTGCAAACATTGATTATCTCAAAAACGTTATACATGTTGTACAGTGATCAATTAAAGTCACATGGGTAAAAAACAAAAATCACCGGGTATGTCCAACTGTTTTACCGTTCCTGGGAAATCCTCCCGACGTCACGTTATTCCAGCAAGAAAACGTCACCTATAACTCTAGTTGAATGAATCCTGGCGTTATCTTGCTGGAATAACGTGATGTCGGATTGATTCCTAGGAACGGTAAAACGGTTGGACATACACGGTATTAAAATGAGTGACTTTTGTTTTCAACACGTGTGCCTTTAGTATCACTTTACAGCATGTTTAGAAATTTTGGGACAAACAGTTAACGTGTTCAGCGATTTCCAAATTTCTCCTTTCATGCTTTTTTGCAACTGTTAATTAATAACGTTAACTTTCAAAATATGCACTGATTATTATATATTACTTCAGCAATAACATTTAATACCTGTGCGTTTCCATTGACCGTCAGTATATTAACCATTGTGTTAAGATAACAAGGATATGTTTTATTTCGGTCTTATATCAATATTTGTTTTTAATTATTTGAATTGATACTTGATTTTTTGTATTTCTATATACGACAGGTCTTATATTTTTTTATTTTTTTTTTCATTTTAAAGGGACACATGTCAATCTTTAGGGGCTTATCAAACAATGAAATTAGCGTCTTGATTTATTTATCCAGTATCATGTTGATTTTTAAACCTGCTTGCATATAATTAAATAACATTACTAAACAAATTGAGTACGTTTTTAATAAATGCTGGCAAAAAGAAATTACCCTCACCCGCTTGATTATCCAACATTTTGAAATAATACATCATTATATCACTTTGCACTGCCTTATGTATATGTCCGCCGAAATAACTAGTTAGAGCCTTTGTATCCCCGGTTATGTTGACAAGGTGGCTGAGTGATCTAAGGAGTCTGCGAAGCGGTGTGGTCGTTCTTGGTGTCCTTAGGCAGCACACCCATTGCATGTCCTTAGGCAGCACACCCATTGCATCTCAGGAAGTGTCCGCCTAGGGTAGGAAGTGTCCGCCTGGGGTTCGCATGATAGCGGTCAGTAAATAATTCCTAATTCCTTTTGTGAAAAAACGGCATTTTCACTAATTTAAAGTGCTTTTCACTAATTTAAAGTGCCATTTTTGGTTTATATCACATTGTTGATCTATTTCTTACATTGATCAAGCATCGTCATGTTAAAATTGTGAGTTTTGAATTACTTTTTTTTTTTGCTTATATTGAAATGAGTGTATGAATACAATATTTTGGAATCTCAGTGTTCATGGTTTTAAAGGAAGCATTCATTCATGAGACAAGTTCTTTATCTACATGATCCCACTTTCCTGTGGATTTTTTGGCAGCATTTGTTTTGAGAATGTAAGTTATTCATTTTTAATTTGGGCCTAGATATGAACGACAACATGGCATTTAAATTTTAATTCAAACACAATGCAATATAAAAATCAATTTCCGTGTTACACCTTAAACATGTGTGTTGGATTACTGTGCTCCGACCTAATCACTAAAAAGGCAGCCACCCACCCACTACGATTGTGTTGCAAATCGCTCCGATATCGGGTATATATTATATATATATTGTTAATTTTATTTTTTATTATAAATCAATCTAAACTGAAAACATATCATTAATGAGACAATTAACACAGATCGTATGTATAATACAAATTACAGATAGGACTCTATGTTTTGTAAAACGCCTTTTCCACTGACAGAGGATCCGGTAACAAACGGTCCTACCTACACACTTAAACCGTCTTGGGTAGGAGAATAGCAAACCAACATTGTTTTAAGGATGTCCCTAGGGTTGTTGTCTTCATAGGGTCTGCTGTTATCGTTCAGTTTATATGTGTTTTCTACAGTATGTCGCCCTTTTTTAAATGTCGCTGAAGGCCTCGAATCTCTGTGGACTCGGAGCGAAACAAATTAGGTTGTCTTTATTGCAATTTTAAAATATAATGCAATCCGCTTATCGTTTTGATACAGTTTTCAAATTACTTATTTCATTTTTTTACTGTTTATTTGTTTATTGTTTATTTACCCGGTAAAAAAAGTTTTGGACCAGGGTAAAGTCATATAAAAATAAAACTAGTGGACAGAATTTAAGTATCTTTTTTTATTAACCAAGGTCTACCCTACCTGGTTAATTTAGTACCAGAAACATTAAATTCTAAACAAGATTTGATTTTAAAAAAATATCGCGAACACACAAAGGGTCTGTAAAAAAAATTGCAAAGTCCATAAAAAGTAACAGTTACGGACACATTCGAGTAACCAATAAAAAGATTATTATTTTTTCATTGTAAACGATAATTATTGTTGATTGTTGATCTATTGTGAATTATCAACTGAGATAATAAGGGTTATGGTCGAATGTCATGATTCAGCGATCATTGTACGGGTTCGAACACTGCCATGGTCCAAAACTTTTTTTACCGAGTATATATGATGAGTTTTAAACAAGTTACAGTGAAACAACTGAATAATGAACTTACTGAAAACAACTCTTAATTAACAAAATATATAAAATTATATGTATTCGTATATGGATAATTAAAAATACACAGCATACACTGATAATCGTACTTGGATAATTGTATGTACGCCAGTACACACGATATATACTCGTAAAACACGTTTTATTATAGCTCTTCCAACCTTGCCGGTCATTCGAAACATAAGGATACATTTGGAAACTTTTTAGGTGCGCTTGCAATACACATCGACTATATGATTGTTTACTAATTACTAAAATATGTTTTCGGATATGTATAAATACCTTCTTTAATTATATTGTTTGACAACCAACACACTTTATTCGACTATATGATCCAAAGAGAATGAACACTTGAAAATCTTAATGAATTTACCAGCAGTATCTATTTACTGTTATTTTGACTTCAGGGGATATATTATGTATTTTTGTCTTTTTCGGTATTTCATCCACGTAGGTTTTACAAAATAATGATGCATTACACTCAACAAGTATTAAAAATGTCAATATAAATTATAAAATATGATTTAGAATTATTTATTAAATTATGCAGCGTTACTATAGTGACCACGAAATTGTTTATATCAAGATTTCCATGTGTTTCTTTAAACGGCATACATGTAACTTCAATAATTATGTATTACATATATATAGGATTTTAAACGAGTTCCCATTTCATATAAGATTTATGAAACGAGTTATGAATTTGGCGAGTTAAAATTAAAAATAATTCATAACGAGTTTCATAAATCTTATATGGAATGGGAACGATTTTAAGATCCTTTTTATCATATAACATTGCAATCAAATAAGTAAAAAATGACACACCTTAGCTCCAAAACGTCATAAAATCAGGCAGAACGTTATGTGACGTCGCAACGTCACGTCACACACAACGTTGAGTATCAAAGAGTTCGTTTTTTATCTCTTTACAAAAGGCGTTTTATGACGACTTTAACAAAATTGCACACTGATTTGTATAACTTTCATTAGTTAGTATAAGCTGTGGTAAATACTAAGTGTATGACCTACATCTAGATGACTTTATAATAAATAAAATAGTTTCAGTCAATAAAACCTGCGTAGTGTTACAGATTCAACTCAACCAATCAAAATCGTTTCAGGTTGTATTACACGTGTGTCATACAACAAAAACAAGGGACGTTAATACCCTTCATCAGGATTGGATTGACTGTTGTTAAACGGCTCATCAACACAGTATATATTATTTAGAGCCGCCCCAGAGAGAGGGGAAGGATACATAGGAATCCGGGAAACTGCCCTACTCTTATTATCTAATATATTCCTATGGTTCTTTAACGTGCTCGGAGGATAGACCGATACACGGGACCGGCCGGTTTACGTCCCCATCCGACGGACGAGGCTAAGGGAAAGTGTCTTGCCCAAGAACATAAGGAACATATACAATACGGAACGTGCTACACATTTTTATAAATATTTCCATAATACACTCATATACAATGCTAACAACAAATACATGTTCAGAATTATGTTTCTCATTAAATTGCCTATTGTCATGTTACTAGCGGAAAACCTTACTGAATATATGATATTAAAAGAAACAAACTCCCAGCGGCCATTTTTGTCACTGATCGTTCCAAGGCGGTAGCACTATTGTCAACCCTTTTGTGTTTGTGATGTCTTATTTGGCCTTTTTCATTCATCTTTAAATTTGTTCTTTGTTTCTGCATGTGTTTGTGGTTGACTGTCGTCCTTGAATGCTGCTTTTCCTGTTCGATTTTTATTTCTATATTTGCATCAACGATTTATATTCTCCTTAAATGATCACTTGTAAATCACTCGCTTCCAGGAAAATGTAACTGTTGATTTTAAAATGGTTTGAAAAAACAAGCCACAATGAAATGATTGTGCTGTTGTGTTGTGCACAATTTGCATGCTTCATGTTTCCATTAACAGTATCAGCTTATGTTTAAAGGTACACACGAGAATGTTGATGTTTTAAAAACTTTTAAAAACTCACGACGTCCCGTAAATTCTTCTTCCTAACTTGCATTTGTTCAATCTTTAATATTAATTATAAGAATAGTTTAAAGCAATTAATATATTATAATTAAAATACACCAATAATATATTTAAACCTCTTTATATTTAAACCTCTGGAAGAATAAAAAGAAAACAAGAAAACTGCAACTTTTATTTCAATATATGCGAGCAGGTTTAAAGCCAAAATGATACTGGATTAATAAATCGAAACGCTGCTTTTAATGCTTGATAAAAACTTCAAGATTGCCATTTGTCCCTCTTTGAAAAACTATAGGTAACGTGTGTATTATTTATTCATTATATATTCTTATATATGCATAATAACACAGTTGTAATGTATTGAAATGTAATTTGTAGGACTCTATATAACCTATATTAATGTGATAATATTTTTGTAAGTTTGTCTATTAAAATATATCTTTGACTCAGTGGCATGGATATGTACAGCTATCATCGCAGAAGACCAAAACTGAGAATAGTGATGTAGTAAGAAGTCTTTAAACAAACTTTCTTAAATTATTTAACGATTTAAAAACTGAATTTCATGCTCGGTATACATTACGTGGTCCGAGTATTAACTTTCATACGCCATCCAACTCCTGCTCCAACAAGGGAAAACGGGGTTGGTTGGGGTATGAAATAAAAAAAACACTTAATTTTGGCTTAAACAGTTTGCATATTGTAAAATTAAAACATTTAATAGGTAATTTTAAACAAGTTATCGCATTTTTGCAGTAAAAAATGTTTTTAAACGTATTCTGTTGTCGAAATATCATTTATAAAATCCTGCTAATATAAGCTTTCCCGTCGCTTAATGGAATTCAGGCGAGACCACGCAATGTGCAATATAACAAGTTATGCAAAATTCAGTCTTATAGACACCGTCATCTGTTTTTGCCGAACAATTTATGAACTGTTGTGGGTGTAATAGTTCAGTCACCTTCTCTGCATAGTTGCGTTGAAAGCAAAAAATAACAACATTAACTGCTAAAGTATTATTTGTTACCTTAAACATATAAATACGATTCTGTTCATTAAGTTGTTGATATAATGTTACATATATATATTTCACTATCGTTGTCAAGTTTATATGTATTTGTTATGTCCTCATGACCCATTGGAATGATCTAAATAGACTGTTTATAAAATAGTTTGCTGACGTAATTCAAAATGTTGCATACAAGTTATCTATATTATAATCTATCCTGTGTTGCGATACACAAACTATTCATTAAGTTTTGACTATTTTGTGACAGCACTGTGTTTTAATATTATGATGCACCTGGATTGTACTGCATTGATGCACCTGAAATTGTCAACATCTAACAACAAAGAAATTCCGATATAAGATATATGTTATATGATATTTGCTAATATCTTGTTGCTGAAATTGCCAACATCTAAGAACCAAAAAGAACCGATATAAGTTATATGATATTTGCTAATATCTTGTTGCTGAAATTGCCAACATCTAAGAACCAAAAAGAACCGATATAAGTTATATGATATTTGCTAATATCTTGTTGCTGAAATTGCCAACATCTAAGAACCAAAAAGAACCGATATAAGTTATATGATATTTGCTAATATCTTGTTGCTTTCACTTGATGGGACTGTCTTAGGTTATTCTCATGTATGGTTACGTGTATTTAATATTATATTTTCCTGCCTCATTTGTCATATTCTTCATGAACTTGGACGAATTAAAGATGCTATTTACTTCTCTTTCCGTATACGTTTGAATAAAAATATTGAAATTATTTGACGAAAAAACTTCTGCCAAATATCTATAAAAGAAAATAGTTATTTCATGCAGTTTAAACTGGCTTTAATATACACTTATTTTCCTGTAAAATACTCGCATTTGATTATAGGGAAGGTGTTGTACATATTGCGTGTTTCAAAATATAAAATCATATAATAGTAATATCTTTATTTATCGAGGATAATGTAGTTGGCGTAAAATAAAATGCATTCCTCAAACAAAATAATTATATATTTACAGAATATACATAACACGTATAATTTAAACCAGTTTTTCTTTTATATACTTTAAAAAACGTGTTTAAACTATCTACCAGTTAAATTAATGTTGTTCATTGTTAATTTAGAAATGTAGACGTCGTAATTAAATCTAAATTAGACAGATATATACAAGGTTTTCAGCTTTCTTCTGAATCCTTATTCACTGTTTATAATACTGTATGCAGTAGTGTTTAAACCAAATCTAATTAATATAAATCCTAATTAAATTCAGTTTCACGAGTAATGTGATATTTTATCTAAGTCTTCACAGATAAATTAAAAGAATTGATTTTTATAGCATACACGACTGTTACTCATGTACATGCCTTCACTCATGTACATGCCGTGAGCACCAAGGCGGCATCATAGATACACAAAACATAGACACTGAGAAAATAGCAATCTCATTAAAATCAGCCCCTTTGTCACGCTATGTTTCTCCACGCTACTAAGGCCTACAGCGGAGAAGCGTAATTAGGATTTGATTTTAATGAGATTGGAGAAAATAGCACATTGTTGGATGAAACATTTTTTGCAAAAATCTACGACAGTTCATACTTATTAATATCATATACATTAAATAAACTGGTTTCACTATATATCAGTACGAAATAATTTATTACTGAATAAAAATATTTTATTGATATGCATAGGTACATATTGCATCAAATTGCTATCCCTTCGCATGCTATTTCTTGTTCTAAAATTGTTATATAAGTTCATTTATTCAAAATTACATTTATTTCAATATGGCGTCACTTCCAAAAGTATTTTGATATTTTATCCGAGCCTTTAAAGTTAAATGATTTTTACGGCAAGGCGGCGTGGATAGATACTTGTAAACAAACTTATTGATATGAATCGATTTATAAAATTGTCAAACTAGTTCTAGTTTAGTACAACTAAAACCAGTTAACCAGTTCTACTTTATACATGATAGAAATCGATAAAATGCGTTTAAAATAAATGGTCGGGTTATAAGAAAAATAAATGGAAAATAGAATAATATGAAGCATCAAGCGAAAACATTAATCAAACTTACCTTTTTAGTTATAAGTGGTTATAAACCATTAGTATTCACTATAGCATATTTCTTCTTATCCACAGATTCCTCTTGTTTGGCGATAACATGCATGTCTGGATTTGACGATGACGTCACAGACTAGACAGACCCAGAGACCAAAGGCCAAATAAGTGATGTTGAAAAGTGTCAATTGAGGATGATGGAAGATCCTGTGTATTATGATAAGTTAGGTGATAAGTTAGACTTGCAAATAAAACGTTTTTATTAATTAAATAAATTGAAATTTCAGCATAATTTTAGTACAGTAGGTTCGGTGCATTAATTAGTGTACCAGTCAGGAAAACACAGACAGTGCACAGAACGAAAGTATACGTCATTTACAACTGGATACACATTATCAAATTCCAGTGCTAGAATTTCAAATGTGCACGCATCAGTTTGATAAAACATGACAAACTTTAGTTAAACAAATATTTATTAATATGAAGAAGTTCAACTTTTGTCTCGCCTCGCTCATCCAAACTGTTAAGGCGATGCACTTTTTAATCATCAAACAGGTTGGGGTTGCTCATATCCTGAACGTGTTTCAAAATATGTAGCCTTGTACGTGGTCATTGTTATCTGTTGAGCGCAAAAACAACGTTCTTCACATGAAATCTTTGATTATCAACAAGAGAAGATTTATTCTGCATGCACACATACAGTGTTGAACATAATATTTAAAGGGACATATATATATAAATATATATAGACGGGGAAAAAATATTTCTACAGGGCTACAGTTTATAAAAACCCAAGCGCTTTCGACTTACGCCATCATCAGGGGTACAGAGACACGAAAAGAACAAGTACGAAACAAAAAAACACTAAAATACACGGCTGTTTAAATAAAACTGTTTAAAAAAAATGACAGTCCCTGCAACACTGCCAAACGACAACTTATCGTTTGGCAGTGTTACAGGGACAGTCCCAATCTCTCCCAGAGTCCATTACAATGTATGTGTATGCAAGGAACGACAACTCTGGGTAGAGATTGGGACAGTCCATGCAGCACTTCCAAACGATAAGTTGTACAGTTTTATTTAAACAGTCGTGTATTTTAAGTGTTTTTGTTTTGTTTCGTATTTGTTCTTTTCGTTTCTGTTATTTATTAATTTATTCTAACATTTTCGTATCCCCTCGGGGATCCAGTGCTTTTTGAAAGGTATTTTGTAGATGTATGTATCTTCTCATCCTTATTATATATATATGTATATGTGTGTGTGTAAGAGATATCTATTATTGGGTCCCAAGTCAATTGTTTTAACATTTACGGAATAAATCTCATTTAGAGACCCAGCAATTGATCAGTTGAGAACAAACCTTTTTTTTAATCCACCAGTTGATTAAAAATAGATATTTAACATAATATTTATATATATGTTTTAACATATATACATATATGTTTCCAGTATCAGTATGCCAGCTTCATGATATTATTTCAGTGATGGACAGGTTTATATTCTGTTCTTGTTTAAAAACAAAGTTTTCTAAATGGGGAACTCTCTCAGATAACTCGATATAATAATGGTATGTTAATGTATGTTTCATAAAAAGTTATGCATATTTGAAATTATACTCAAGTGTTGCCGATTATATAAATTATACAAACTGTTGTGTTTTTGTTGCTAGTCGAAACTATGACATGCTATATTTGCTCGATGTGCTCTCATACTTTTTACTAGCAATTTGAATATATTGTACAAATCACCAACCCGGATGAATAAATCACCAACCCGGATGCATTTTATACACTCCCACTGTTGGCAATGTTATATTAATTATATTCACAACGTTTGAAATACTTTTTAACATCATAACCACCTTCTCCGCTATAATGTATGTAATACATCATTATATAATAATATATATAATATATCGTTTATATTTGAATAATGTTCATTTTACTTTTGTATGTTTATTGCTGTGTCATATATTCTGTGTTTGTCTGAGCCCTTATGAATAAAATCTTCTATAAAATGTCGATATGTCCATATGTAATCCATCCATTCCCACATACAAACCACATGCGTGTGTAACCAGGATAGTTTTGCTATTTCGTATAGTCGCAGTAGAGTTACCGACCTTATTTTTAAAGACTTGAAAGTTTGGCGCATCTACCACATAGTGCATAAAATACACGTCTGCGAACGGCGAGACTATTTTTGATATGCACCGTCCTCCGACGGGTGCGTCTATAAACGTCCGTGTAAAAAAAAGCACTCCAGACGTCAAATAAATGAGACTATTGTATCACATTTTGGGCCTCACATTGACCCTCACAGCGTTGCTTATTTAAACTTGTTCATTTTGAGAAGTCATATCAAAACATTCGTTCGCTATGGATCAACACTGTCATATCAATTGAATATTGTTTGGATTAATAAGTCTACCCAGATACGATAACACATGTTACCGCGTCTCCGTTGATGGACCTTATCTTCCTCAATAATAATCAAAGTTCATAATATACTCTGTAAAAAAAAGTTTTGGACCATGGCAGTGTTCGAACCCGTACAATGATGGCTGAACCTTGACATTCGACCATAACCCTTAATATCTCAGTTGATAATTCACAATAGATCAACAATTAACAATAATTATCGTTTACAATGAAAGTTTGCGAAAAAATAATAATCTTTTGATAGGTTACTCGAATGTGTCCGTAACTGTTACTTTTTATGGTCTTTGCAACATTTTTTACAGACCCTTTGTGTGTTCGCGATATTTTTTTAAAATCAAATCTTGTTTGGAATTTAATGTTTCTGGTACCAAATTAACCGGGTAGGGTAGACCTTGGTTACTAAAAAAAGATACTTAAATTCTGTCTACTAGTTTTATTTTTATATGAGACTTTATGTACACTGGTCCAAAACTTTTTTTACCGAGTATATTAAAGGGACACACGGCAATCTTTATTTTTTAAAAACTCACGGCGTCCCGCTAGTTTTTCTGCATAACTTGCATTTGTTCAATCATTAATATTAATTATAAGAATAGAATTAAGCAATTTGTTTTTGCATATTATTAATTTGTGATATTATTGCACCAATAATATATTAAAACTTATATTATAATGAGAAGAAATAGTGAATATTTAACATTTTATTTATTTAAATGTTACCAGGGTAAAAGTAAATGAAAGGGAAATGTCTATTTAGTTTCTGATTTAGATTTACCGTTTTAGTTGTACGATAGCAACATTTCTGAAAGTATTGTCCTATAACTCTGAATTTTTTAATAGTTTTTTTTTGCACCAATATTTACATAATTTCTTTGTATCCCAAGAAGCGCCAACATTTAAAAAGTTAACTTATCTGATGACTACAGGTAACTTTTTGTTCCTAACATTTGTTATAACAGAACATACTTATTGCTCAGTTTATTGTGACAGTATTTTTTTTCTTCCCAAAAACACACTTTATTTTTTTATGAGAGGTGTTGCACTTAGCGGTATATTTTGCACAAACAACTGCACCAACTCATTTCACCGCTTCATAAATGTATGCTTATATGATATATCTTCAAGCCTGGAAATTTTTAAAATAATCTAAATTACATGAGCTGAGAGAATTGAATTTAAGCAGAAAATGATTCTTTACTACCAATGATTCTATACACCCCCAATGCACTGTACTATATGAATATTACTTCTAATATAACTGTATTCATTTTTAATTCGGCATTCAGCAGAACAGCGTTTGAGATAGAAAGATAATGAATACTGACTCGCGTATTATGTCACAATTTTGTAAGATTAATACAGAATACATTTATTTGTGAGTATCAAAAGAAACATTTTAAATAATATATACCACTCAAAATTTGCTAAGGGTCACTTTTTTGCTGTTTGCTGAAATAAAAAGCATTATTTCTGTTTTACATGAAATTATTTAGGGCAGTGTATGGTCATGTGATCTCATGACTTGATTCAAATTGTGGAATTGTTGAAGTATCAATGAAATTAATATCGTTATTGTGAATTAATTTCTAATAAAATTATATGAAAGAATAAAAGTGATCCTTAGCAAATTTTGAGTAGTATACTAAACTAAAACTTTTTCTGTGTAAAACAAATACTGTATACACTTTATCACTTTATAACTGGAGCTCTTGATGGGATTTGAACCCGCAGCGGTGAGAGGCGAGAACGTTTTAGACTCAGCGTCTTTGCGATCCCGGCAACGGGTCCAATAGTCATCGTTATCATAATAAATGCAAAGTTGGTGTCTTTATTTTCCCAAAGAGTGTAATAGGTATGAAAAAAGAAAGGTTTGCCAGGTGAAATTGCTTTTCATCGTAAGCAGATGAAACAGATCACTGATTATTAAAGTGTCATTAATCGCCATGTTACATAACAACCGTGAGTCAAACATTAAAATGTAAGAGGCACTAATATTAAAGTATAATTCAGTTGATTTAAGTTAAAATATGGTTGGTTAGTTTAATGGTGTTTAACGTAATTTCCAAGGAAGTGTCGATTCTTACGAATGGCGGGAGGTGTACAGTACTGGTTCTACTCAGGAAAAGTGGGTGGTCTGCCTCCACCACAAAAAAATCGACCATCATATATAACCTTGCATGCGTTGAAAATGTCTTAAAACACCATACACACAAACAAACAAACAAAACAAACGTAATTTTCAACACATTTTCTATATATGACGTTTTTTAGGGGCTCTGAGTGGTGGTGGTGGTGGTGGTGGAGGCAGACCACCCACTTTTTCCTGGGTAGAACACCAGTACTGTATACCATCCGCCATTCGTAAGAATCGACACTTTCTCATCTACAAGTTGAGCTCCCAGTAGGATTCGAACCCGCAGCGATAAGAGGTAAACGTTGCCTCTTATTTAAAAAGAACATATACATATACCATAAAACATGTGAAACATGTATAACGTAACAATGCAAAACACGTGTTACGTAACAATGCAAAACATGTATAACGTAACAATGCAAAACATGTATTACGTAATAATGCAAAGCATGTATAACGTAACAATGCAAAACATGTATAACGTAATAATGCAAAGCATGTATCACGGACAATTAGGGTAAGCTTAAGACGATTTAAAGTCTCTTAATATGATCCAGATGCAAGTTATATTAAAATTCATTCCATTTTAAAATTATTTACAACTTACCTTATAAACACAACGGTCGTTTGAGACGATTTCTTTATGCATGGTTCCTTTTTTTAATATAATCCAAGTTACACTGTCAACTTACACATATCATCCAAAACAAATTTATGGGTAACATGTCTGAACCTAATATACGCCATGGCACAGTTTGCACGTGTTAATGCAGCCACATTTAATATTATCTGTGCACACAATGAAAGCACACCACTGCATGCACGCTTTTCTTATGAAAAAGATAACAGTTTATTAAGGTGGCATCATCATGTTTCATAAACAACCTTCAGTCAAACTTTAAAATATACTAAAAGAAAAAAGAAACGCATAATC
Source organism: Cyrtodaria siliqua (assembly GCA_037043455.1). Lineage (NCBI taxonomy): Eukaryota > Metazoa > Mollusca > Bivalvia > Adapedonta > Hiatellidae > Cyrtodaria > Cyrtodaria siliqua. The sequence goes on from JAWPHD010014954.1 coordinate 36,076, forward strand.
AAAAAAACTGCCTATACTACACTATTATACACACCTAATTCCACGTAATATTCCAGATATATCTCAACGTGTTTTGTACAAAAATGGGCCACAACTAATTACAGAAAGGACAACTCTGTCATGTAATAGACCTTTTAATCAAAGTATACTTTGTTACACGAAATTCATAAATGTTGAAGTTTCGCTTGAAAAGGCCAAGCCATTTCAGTATGTGTTTAATGCTAAGAGATTGCAACGTTTAAAGCCTAAGTATTCTCACCTGCTTGAGCCAAATGCACATTCTGCCGATAATGAAACTTTAAAGGGGTAACAATTGGTGTGTTTGGTGCTACTTTCCGAAAGGACATGCATAATGTCGCCCTTTCCCATTCGATTAGCAGTAGCATATTAAACATACAACATATAGACCCATAAACTCATATAGACTGAAAGGAAAAAGAAACGCATAATGGGTATTTCCGCGATATCAACCTCTGAGACACTAATATATACAACTCAGTGCATGTCAGTTAAAATGTGGTTGGTTAGTTTAATGGTGTTTTACCTAATGTTTAGCATATTTAAGGCTATATTTGACGTTTTTAGGGAGTGGGGTTGTGGTGGTGGCAGACCACTCGATTTTTCCTGGGTAGAACCAGTACTGTATACCTTCCGTCATCCGTAAGAATCGACACTTTCTCACCTACAAGTTGAACTCCCAGTGGGATTCGAACCCGCAGCGATAAGAGGTAAAAGTTATATTAAAATTCCTTCCATTTCAAAATTATTTACAACTTACCTTACACTAAATATAACCATAACGGGCGTTTGAGACGATTCCTTTATACATGCTCCCTTTTTTAATATAATCCAAGTCACACTGTCAACTTACCCACATCACCCAAAACAAATGTATGGGTAACATTGTCTAAACCTAATATGAGCCATGGCGCAGTTTGCACGTGCTAATGTAATATTACCTGTACACACAATGAAAGCACACCACTGCACACATTTCAACCATGCACGCTTATCTTGTGACCATTTCAGTCACCAAAATACTAAACTAATTCATATCCCTGTATCTTTTTAACATTGCGCATTTCAATGGTAAAAGGCATGGTTAAAAGTTTAAAAATCCAAAGAATATATCCTTTCCGGCTTTCGTTTTCGTAATGGAAAGGTACCTTGAAATATTGAAAAATGCGTTCATGTCAACACTCTAGCACCTTCATTTTTCTTTTCATCCGATCTTTACCAAACTTTACCAAATTCTTAATATCAATGAAAGTTCGGATGAGTGCGAAAACAAGCCAGATCGGACTAGTAACACCGGAGTTATTGCCCTTGAATTAACGAAAATTGCTATATTGTGTAGTGTCAACATTCTAGCGCCTTTATTTTGCATCCTACCTTTACCAAACTTTGCCGGATTGTTGATATTGGTGAACGATCGGCACGTTCGACAGGCAGCCAGATCGGATCAGTAACATTGACGTTATGCCCTTGAATTATTGAAAAATGTGTTAACTTGTTGATGTCAACGCTCTTGCACCTTCATTTTTCATCCGATCTTTACCAATCTTCACCAGATTGTAAATATCAATACAAGCTCGGACGATTTCTAAAAAAAGCCAGAGCAGACCAGTAACACTAGCAGTATTGCCCTTGAATGAACGAAAATTGCTATAATTTATCTTGTCAACACTCTAACGCCTCCATTTGCATCCTATTTTTATCAAACTTTGCCAGATTGATGATATTGATGAAAATCAAATTCGAAAGCCAGCTAGATCGGACTAGTAACACTTGAGTTATGACTCTTGAATTACTGTAGTGTATTTATCGTGTTCGGCGATTTCCAAATTTCTCCTTTCATACTCTTTTTCATATATGTTGTAACCTCCTTGGAAGTAATAATACCTACAGAGAATTAATCTATACTGAAAGGAAAAAGAAACGCAGGGTGCGTATTTCTGCTATATATTGAGTATACTGCACACTTAATTCCATATATATTCCAAGGAAATCCCAAGATGTTTTGTAAAAAAAAATTTGAAGTTAGTTAGAGAAAGGACACAACTGTGATGTTGTAGACGTTTTAATCACAGTACACGTTGTTACAAGAAATTCATAAATGCTGAAGTTCCTCTTTGATAAATTGAGCCAGTTCAGTACTGTTTAATGTTAAGTGATTGCAACATTTAAAGCCTAAGTTTGCTCACCTGTTTGAGCCAAATGCGCATTCTGACGATAATGAAACTTTAAAGGGGTAACCATTGGTGTGTTCAGTGCTGTTTAAACCTTCTTTCTAAAAGGACAGGCCTAATGTCGCCCTGTACCATTCGATTAGCAGTAGCATATTAAACATACAATATATAGCGGAAATACGCACCCTGCGTTTCTTTTTCCTTTCAGTATAAGTAGCATAACCAAATTTTAATCTTTATGGTAAATAACGAAACAGGGATATTGATATGCTTTATTAGACGGTACGGTTATGTTACACTCAGAAACATATAAATTCATAACAACATTAAAAACATTAAAGCACACGACATATACAAAATAATGGTATTATTAAACAAATATGATGTCTTGCATAATTATTTTTCAAGTTGATATCATTTAACAACTTGAATACATGTTTATTTAAAGTTATTGCTACTAAAATGAAAATAACATGTGTTTTAGTTTTATAAAAGCTCAAGAAAAAAATGTGTTCTTACAACTATTCATAACAGATATTGCAATGTGTTGTAGAGATACTTTTTTCTTGCATACCGGACAAGGAAATCCGTCATTTTAGCGGTGCTTGATATTTCCATCTCACCTAAGGGTCGAGATAAAAGTCACGCGCGCACCAACATCCGGTATGCAGGAAAACATGCAACACGTTAGTAGCTGGCGGCGTCAACGCACAACATGTCTCTGATATGAAAAAAAATAAAAAATTCTGTCATGTGTATTCGGTTCAGATAGGTAATTCCAACCCTCGGTATAAGTGTTTTAATCGGAACCTCGGCAGAGCCTCGGTTCCGATAAAACACTTATACCTCGGGTTGGATTCCTTATCCGGATACCCATGAAATATTCTTATAATCCTATTTATCCTAAACAATTCATGATATGCGTGTATCGAACATTCTATTTCACTTTTTTTTTTTTCATGTAACTAACATATATACCTGACCAACAATATAACGAACATAAATACATACTGCAAAAAGGTAATCCCTTGGAAGCAAAAAACACAAACAAGAGAGAAAAGTAGCAGACTCGGTTTTATTGAGTCTGTTCATGAGGGGTAATTATAAGATGCAACACCTCGCATGCTTCCTAGCACCGGCTTAAGCGATATTCTACTTTAAAGCAACATATAATGGGCTTGATGATCCCAAATGACCAGTAAATAAAAACACTACTGATTTGAAGTCGGGGCGACTTTTTACAGCACTAGACAAACGCTAGTGCGAATGTTAGTATATACTAAAAAGGTGATCCATTGGAAGCAACAAACACAAACAAAAGAGAAAAGTAGCAGACTCGGTTTTGTTCAGTCGGTTCATAAATACTTGCATTGTTGGTACGGTCTCATTCTGTTTTTGTCCACTGTTAGGTCTTTGAATTCTAAAAGTAGATACAAAAGTGATAAAAAAGTTAATAAAAAAGTGATACAAAATCGTTGATACAAAAGTGATACAAAAGTTGATACAAAAGTGATAAAAAAAGTAGATACAAATTAAAGTGATACAAAAGTGATACAAAAGTCGAACAGGAAATGTAGCATTCCCAGAACACAGTCAACCACAAACGCGCATTCAAAACAAACAACATTTACAAGGATAAATAGAAACGAAACAGAAAAAGGTTTGACAGCAGGGGTACCTCCTAGCAACGGTCAGTGACAATAAGGCCGCCGGGTGTTTAACGCTGGTCTAGGTTGTTACAAACCTCACTCTTGCCCTATTGTTATCCAAATTAAGTTTAAATTGATACGAACCACTATCAGGAATTAGTCTTTGCGTTTATATCTTACACATACATATTCCTTCATTCTGAATCTGGTCGAGGGGTTAACGTCGTTGCGTTGTAAACCTACTCGCCTCTCATCGCTGCTAGTTCGAATCCTACTAGGAGCTCAACTGTTAAGTGAGAACGTGTCGATTCTTACGAATGGCCGGTGGTATACAGTACAGGTTTTACCCAGGAAAAATAGGTGGTCTAAATATCGACAGTCATGTATAGCCTTAATGTACTGAAAATGACGTAAAACACCATTCAATCAATCAACCAACCAACCAACCAACCAACCAACCAACCATACTTCCGAATCTTTCTCCGTATACACTGAGTAGATTCCATCCTGTAGTCTAATATAGCTTCCCAGCATCGACTTTATTTTCTTTTCCTAAGATACAAAAGAAAAGAACAAAACACGACCCGAATGTTTTGGCAAGAATATCATATTAAATATGTTGGTTAAATGTCTCTGTGTGACTTAACTGGGTGTACCGCAAAGAACGTCTATATTAACTGGAGTTGGCGGCAAATGTCCTAACCTTCACGTGGGGGCATATATATCTTAATATAATAAGTCTTTAAAATGAATATAACATATATTAACATATATAACATATACAGTTCTTTTTGTTTCCTTAAGAAAATCCCTTCTACCCATACCCTAATAGCATTTCATGACTTGCTGCGACTCATCTATATGTTCTGATAAAGACTGGAGCCAACAGTCGTTAACTGAATTAGATGGAGGCAGTGGTAACACGGCTACCCACATTATAAGCTTGTTGAAGTCTCCGTCGTCTTACATCTGACTAGCATGTCCACGTGATTGCACGTTGTTCCACACAACCTGCTTTTTGGTTGGACAACAAATACGATAAGGTCTTTCACTTTCACAGTAGCAAATACACGTTTAAACTGCATTTTTGCAGCGTTTTCAAAGTATACCATTACCAAAGTTAGTTACGACAATGACTATCACAACCGGACTTCTATGGTGATGTGATTTACATACTTCGTAAGATCCTTGGTCATGATCACTTTCATACAATCTTATTAAACATGTTAAAACTTTCATCAAAAGAGGTTACGACGCTATTATATTGCAACGCACTGCATGTTCAGTGGTTGACCCATTTACAATTCTCCCATGATGCTTTTGACTGTAAAAGTTGATTTAAAAGAAAATACAACACTCACAGAACACAATCAACAAAAAGCACGCATACAAAAACAAACAACAATTGCAAGGGAAAATAGAAGCAAAGGATGCTACATCCCAGACATAAAAGGGTTGATAATAGTGGTACTGCCTGGGGTCGTTCAGTGGCATAAAGGCCTCTGGTGTATTTAAACCAGGTTCTAGGGTGCACCAAACCTCACTATTACCTTTAAAACGGGACAGTGTGAATAAAAAAATACTCACCAGGCTATATCCTCTTACAAACTAGGCAGCATCAATAGGCAATATAAGTAGAACATGTATATATGATCATGTATAGGTCTCACTACACAGTTGATTTTTACTATGTTGGCCTATTTGAATAAAGTTTACAGGGCCATTCCAAACAGGAAGTTTCCAAGCTAAACGCTACTTTTTTATGTAACCAAGTCATTTGCTCACACAAAACTGTACACAATCTGGCACGTTGACCAGGTTTTTTTTTTTAAATTAGAGTGGTGTCTACTATTTTGGGCTTTAACTCCAGAGTTTGGATCAGAATTCCTACTCTTCTTCAACACCCATAAAGCTGCCATATTTTGGTGGCATTGTCATCTAATAGCTGCTGATCCAATTACAGACTCTGTTCATCTCACCTGCAACAACAATAAACATATCTGTCAGCAATTTTTAAAAATATTTAAAACCGAAGAACACACTACTACTTTTTAGGTGTAAGAATGATCCTACCGTGACTTTCAAGGGAGCTAACTGTGTAGTCAGCCCTATATATGCATATAAAAAATCCTAGAAAGCCACAAAGCAAGGACTCAGAAGCCAAAACAACAAGGTACTTTTTTTTCAAACGCGATTCATTTCAACGGATTCTGAAAAACTTAAGAAAAAAATGAATTATCAAAATGCTTTGAAAAATAAAGAAGATATGACCTATTGAAAATGTGCAAAAAAAATTAAATGGAGGCGGCCCTCTTGGAACGATGACGTCATCGCGCCTTTTGACATATTGACAAAATACATTATAAAGCAGCATACCAACGGACAAACAAATATACTTACACAGTAGTTCATGTCATCCACCAAATACAAAAACAGGTCTTGCCTATGGTCTTGGACTAAGATTGAAAAGAATATGTGAGAAAGAAGCAGATTACTTGAAACATAGGCATGAACTTAAACTACAGCTTAGAAAACGCGGCTATAGTGGGAAAATGATAGAGAATCAACTCTTGAGGGCGGACAACTTAGACAGGATTGAGCTTTTAAGAGAGACTTCGAGAAAAAAGAATAATAGGGTGCCTATGATATTAACATTTTCAAGACAATTACCTAACATCCATATGATCCTAAAAAAACATGTTTCGGTCTTGCATCGATCAGACAGAATGTCCCAAGTATTTGAAGATACACCCTTACTAGCGTATCGCAGAGACAAGAACCTGTGTGATGTATTAGTCCACCAAAAAACAAATCAGGTGATAAAATGCAGACAGAAACATGCATAGTCTGTAGCAGGTTGACCGAGGAAGATATTCCGGATACCAGATTAAGTAGAAGCTACGCTACAGCTAAGTTCCAGAGATGCACAGACAGAAATCTAGTCTATGGTTTAAGGTGTAAACGTTGTTGTGTAACGGTATATGTTGGTGAGACTGAAAGGTCACTACGGGAGAGGATAGAAGAACACCTTAGAGATGTACGCCAGCAGACAGACACACCCATAATGAAACATTTTCAGGGTCAGAAAGACATAGACGTGGGAGTAACGGTATTACAGCGAGTTTTCGGTGAAGGTCGAACATATAGACACATGATAGAAGATAAGTGGATAAAAAAACTAGACACACAATTTCCCAGAGGCTGCAACATCAAGATAAACTATTAACTGACAGGAATTAGTGAAAAATACAATTTAATTTTATATAACTATTTATGAAATGAATTTATAGACTACTCTTTAAAGAATACCGAGAGACAATTTTAAATTGAATTCGTTACTTCTATGAATATTTAGTGTATAGTGTTCATGAAATCGGTTTGTGTTAAAGTAGAAGGAGTGTTACGGGAAACGACGTCACGTCATTTGCCTAACATCATACAGGTTGCAGAAAACTAAATACTTTCCCATAGACCTCCTGTTGCACCTGTCAACTAATATCTCAAGAATTATAAACCAGATTTTCTTTAAATTACCTTATTTCATAGATATTTCCATCACAAAGCCTTTGAAAGTGTGAAAAAGACAACTTTTTCAGCTCAACCTCTCTGCACATGTCTGTGTTTACAAACACTGTTGAATCCGCACTGAATATTGACATGCAATTTCAATGGATGTTAAATTTTCAAAAACATTAAACAATATTTTATTATTTAATTTAATGATCCTAGCTGATGGGGATTATTTTACCTATAGTTTATCCTTCCTGAATATGCATATTGAATATTTCAAAGCTATATCTGCTGACCTCTGTGAACTCTGTGAACTCTGTGAACTTTCACTTCTGTACTGAATCGTACACAACAAAAGGCGGGGCTTCAGCCAGGCTATATTTAGCTATACGCAACCTACAGGAAATGACGTGACGTCGTTATGGTATATTTTCATCATAACGTCAGCCATTGAAACAACAAGATGGATTTTACTTAAAAGTTGGATTTCTGTGCTTTTTCTTGAAAAAGAACAAGTGTTCGAAAATTTGAAGAAGAGTTACTATTTATTTAATATTGAATTAACTTTCCTTTTAAAGGACTATACAGATATGAATTAATATAATTAGATTTTATAGTCGCACCAGCAGCTAAGGTCCTATGAGGGCTTTCCAACATCCATGGGTTGAGGAAGACCCTAAGCGCCCCTCCGGGCCATTTTCGTGCACGGGCGGGCACCTGGGTTGAACCACCGGCAATCCGCAAGCCAGCTGGATAGTTTCCTCACATAAACATAATACAGACTATATGAACATGACCAAGGATATTATGAAGTTTGTAAATCACATTTGGATGTCCGGAAACTCATTGGCCAGGAATGCTGTAGCTTACCCACGCCCTCTTCTAGAAGTTTTCCAATAGTCAGCAAGTTTGCAGAATCCTCATCCGCTCCGTGATGAATTTGCTTCTGACACGCATTTGGCTTCAACTATCTTACATCTACTTGCAAATTTATAAACCTTTGATTCTATTAACTAAACTGCCACATTCACGCCACAGAGATATGCCAATAACGAATTTCTCCCATAAATAATCCCTGGTATCATTAGACAAAACTAAGCCTGATATAAAAGGAATGAATATTATACAAATACAAATTAATGAACGAATATTATACAAATAAGTGAATCGTCCAATAGGAAACAAACCTATTATCAGCAGCTTGATTAGATGTCAGTAACCCATTAGTGCCCAAATTTTTATTTGTTTAAATCTATGTATATATGTTTACATTTTATTAAAAAAAAGAACCAAATTTGGCTTATTTTCATACATTATTGGACAAACTTTGCTGATAGTATAATATGTCATGTCCCAGAATTGGGACGCTGGGCATGAGAGGCCTCGTTTACATAGAATAATCTAATTTTAACAGTTGTGTACTTATGAGGTTAATATGTCCAAATACATGAAACAATATCAATAAGTACGAGTTTGCTATTTTCATGAATCTTTTAGTTTGATTGTATATTATAAAGTCATCCATGGAAATCCATAAAACACCGATCATGAAGTCCTACATCGCACTTGTTGCAGATTCTTGTCGTTTTCATGCCATATTGGCCACACCTGCGTTGCGTAAATCTTGGAATAATTTAACGATCCTGCCTGTCTAGTTTCACAGCATCGGGTACTCTACTGTGGAGACGTCTTACCCGAGCAATAGGTCGTCCCAAGGTCACTCTTGACCTTGCCGACGGAATTGGAGGAGGTCTAATGACTGAACTCTTCCCCTACCCCTGCCAATCCTGAAATTATTCTTTATTGTTATAGTAGGGGAAAAACATAGTCAATGGTACTATCTGATTCGCTCGAGTTGAGAGAACTTTCACCTTCATGGTCAGATTTATTGCTGATATCAACCATCTCCAGAATCATGCGTTTCAGTACTGGAATCAATCATTTCTATTCCGGATGGACGTCTAATAAGCGTAGCATTAGCACGTAATCAAGGCAGATAGCCTGAAAGATTATTCATAGTCCGCCTCACGTCACTAACATTGAATCTGTAAAACAAGATAAAAATGATAAATAATTTATCATTTGTTCAATCATTTCTTGCAAACACGATATTTACTGAATGCAAACTGTATAAATAAATCTTAAACCCCTTTCCCATGCCCAGTCGTACAGCTAAAATATTCAGATATAAATATTTTACTAGACATATCAAAAGGTGTATCTGATACATTTTCTTCATAGAATAACACCAACTCTGCAGTAAATATGTTCGGCCTGAATGGCAAATGAAAAATACAACTTAACTTTCCTTAGACATTTTCAATCGCATCAGTTTTTCCCTCCTCTGCTCAGTAAAAAGCACTTATTATTTTTTTCTGCGTGATTTGTTTGGTAACATGATAACAATGACTTGGACAGGTTTTATTGCCACAATACACGTTCTCTTAATTGGGGCTGTCAAATACAATCAGTGTCCCAAAAATGGGACGCTGGGCATTAATGGGTTAATATACCAAGATCTATTTTGTATATATTTGATAAAATGCAATGATGTAACCATAATGTATAAACATAAAAGAAATAAAACATATTTTGTTGAACACTTTTTATTTTATCCAAAACGTCCAGTTATAAATAAAAGACAAGACTTTAAAATGGTATTATATTTCCAGCTTGCACTAAACTTACTCGGTATTAGACGATAGGTTGGACTGATAGAGAATATCGCCACCGTCAAGTAATTTAAGATAGAGGTAGAACGTACTTTCAGGGGTTCGGAATTCGATACATTGAAACAAAACGAAATATGGCTGGTAGCTCTTTCCAATCGCGTGTATTTCTCTTATTACTGATGTCCAATTGTTTTGTTTTTGCGAATGTGCCGCCATTGATTGTCTAGTATAACAGTCAAATAGTAATAATAATAAATAACATTTACTTGATATTTGCGAGTGTCCATTTCCCAAATGATAAAAGAGAAGCCATTTATATTTCAAGTTGACTGCTATAGTTTCTATACACGCTTTCAGTTCGTAAAAAAAAATACCAAACTAAAACAAATTAACGCAACAATTGTTAGCAACACCATCACGTAAAACCTGATGAATGAATGAAATGAGTCCGCTTTAAACATGATACGTTATTTTGGAACAGAAATCTCAGAGGAAAATGAGATACGGGACAAAATAATTCCCATCAGACATGACGACCACGAGGGAGACATGCCGACCACGAGGGAGACATGTCGGCCCTTCTAAAGCGAAAGACAAGGCTGAGCCATAGGGCGTGAACGTTATCAAGCACATTTTTCTACCGTTCATAACAGTTTCAATTAAACCGAGACTACAATATTATTTATATTTATTGTGTCCGGCGAATTTGATAATGTTTTCATTTGTTTGTACCTACGCGCTCAATAACTAAACTCATACCAGTTGTTATTGCAATTAAAATGGCGACCATTCATTGTCAATACATCCTTTATAACTAAACAACGTACCGTGATGATACAAAATATAAATGCATACCAGTTGTTATTGCAATTAAAATGGCGACCATTCATTGTCAATACATCCTTTATAACTAAACAACGTACCGTGATGATACAAAATCTAAATGCATACCAGTTGTTATTGCAATTAAAATGGCCACCATCCATTGTCAATACATCCTTTATAACTAAACAACGTACCGTGATGATACAAACAACCTTCCGTGAAGTCGAACACGGCACCTAAATGCATATTTAATAACATGGACAGGCTACAGAAATATAAAACGCATTATCATTCAATCAAATTATCATTCAATCAACAGTTTTAACAATATGTACATATATTTCCATTTATATGTGTTTTAGAAAATGGGACTTACTGGAGAGAGCTTTAAAACAGGATAAGAACGAGGACTCATGCTCGGTTTAACCCAGAGTGACCGCGGTACCCCTATTTATATACTACTCAAAATAAGTTAAGGACAATCCCTTCTTTATTTCAATAAGATTAAAGTTTGCATCTTCGCACAAGTTTAAATACACATTGCATTCCAAAAATAGCAACTGTTTCGTGTTTCTGTATTCTTTAGGAACATTTTAAACAAAAACAAAACAAAAATTGAAAATTCAGATTTTGAAATTTTAATTAATTGCTCTTTTTTTCACCCAAAAATGTTATTTCATATTATTTTCATGACTATTGATTCATTAACAAACACATGTTACCATTTCCTTTAGTATAACTATACAGATAAGCGTGCAGTGCCAAATATGCAACTAGATCTTGAAATTTACTTCATTTTGGATGGGATAAACAATCAGCGGTTTCCAAAACTGTTCGGTGTGTGCATTTAAACTGTAAAAAGTTAGTCAGTTTCGGGGGAAATTAAAGTTTCGCCTCCATACTTCCATTGGTAGTGATTAAACGTAATGAATAAATTGAAAAACATATTAAAACTTTTAGAATTATTTTTTGGGGGTGCAAATTAATGGTTTTTAGAAATTATCAAACATCTCGGACATCTCGGTTTAATTAACAAAAAAGTGTATATCAACATTTTGAAAAACATATTAAAACTTTTAGAATTATTTTTTGGGGGTGCAAATTAATGATTTTTAGAAATTATCAAACATCTCAAACATCTCGGTTTAATTAACAAAAAAGTGTATATCAACATTTTGTTCTTTCATCTTATGCAGAATACCTAACAATGTCCAGCTTAATACAACATTGTTTACAAATTCTGTATAACCGTTTGAAAATGGTATGTAGTCATTTTCACTGGTAAGCATATAGAGAAATATTCTTGCGGTCCTTAACTTATTTTGAGGAGTATATATGTTTGTTGTGTCGTCTACTTTACTCCTCATGGGGCTGTCCCCGCCCCACACACCCCACACACACACACTCCCCACACACCCCCCCCCCCTTTTGGTACGCAGTATTCAGGGAAAATTTAGAAAATTTAGAGAGTATTCAGTACCCACGGCCCGGGTACCAACCAGTACCCGCAAATTACATTATTTAGTATTCAGTACGCATAAAAAATAGGTACATGCCATTAAATTATGTTTTCTATGTAAAAGAAAACTGTCTAAATCCACAAAAATCTTCATAATTGACCCCAAAACAGCAAAACGGCGAGATAAACCTTTAATACAGTTTTAAATGTCCATTTATATCACATCTTCATAAAACTAGACGAATAAATAGCAAATTGGTTATTTTTTATGAAGAAATTCATGTTAAATAATATTCAGTAATCGGGTCTAAAATGAAGGAGTATTCAGTACTCAGCTCTAAATTAGAGAGTATTCAGAACTCGGGGTTGGGGTGGGTGGGGTGGGGGGGGGGGAGGTGAAACACCCACCCTCCTTACCCTTGTATTGTTCTTTGTTTTGAATGTTTGTTTTTCATTGACTGTTTTCTATGAATGTTACATTTCCTGTTAGGCGTTTTATTCCTGCGTCTATGCCCCTAGCTAGACTATATATGGCACACCTTCGATATTAATTATTGTCTATCACACATGAGTGAACGTTTCACAAGAAGATGATGTGCATTTCGTGATGAACACCCACGAAGCAAAACAATAAAGCAATTATAAATTCTAACTTAGGGTTATAGTATAAAATAAAAAGTAAGAACGCGTAGCGGCGGTAAAACGTCTCCCCGTGCTTGCAATCAGAACTGTTAGTCATTCCCATCTTTGGAGATCGTTGAGCCCGATATTTATATACAAATCGGTGGTACATTCTCAAACACCTGGTTTTCTTTCTTTAATTTCGAATAGGTGGTTCCAATACTCCAGACTCCAGCCAAAGGCTCTGAGTCTTAGGATATATTGTCTGCTTTTTAATTTTGCCTTTTGACTGTTACATGGGATAAGCAGGCTTCATAACCTCTGCTCCCAACTAAATTCCATTTTGTTTATTTCGCCCACTCTTTTCTCGTTTAGGCCAAAGCATTTTGTTAGAAACTGGCACCATACGCCGCTGGCCTTGGAATGGTATGAAAATACCACATTAAAGTTTCCATGTTCACCGTCATATTCGGGATGGCTCAGAATGTCGTACTATCAACATTTTAAATATTGAGCTGCTCAACCCGGGGCTATAGGGCGTGAACGGTAGCTAGCGTTTTTCACTACCGTTCATGAATAGTTTCAATCAAACCGAGACTGCAATATCTTTTTATATTTATCGTGTTCGGCGATTTCCAAATTCTCTTTTCATACTCTTTCTATATAGATGCAATACAATATCTCAAAATGTCGTTTAAGGATCTCAAGACCAGATATGTATAGGACAAAGCTACATTAGTAACATATAATAGAAACAGTGAAATCTCCTTCCCAAATTATGTGTTGATTTTTTTAAATACGCTCTTATCGAACATACTTAAATGAGAAAGATGGTCCGATAGAAACCACAGCTACCAAACGCAATGGTACCGTAGATCCGTACAGTACCACAAGGAACAAGCAAATTAAATATACAATGAAACGAGCATAGTGAAAAGGAGACAACAAAAAGAGGGATAAAGACAGGGTTGCCGACTTGGGACGGTCAGTAGGCAATATGGCCTACTGGTTAGCTTAAATGGATTGTATCAATCTCTTCCAGGGGCCATTATATTGACCTCTGTCAACGTCAAAGAAGGTAGCCTGCGATCACATGATAATTTGTCACATGACCAAGCTAAAATATCAAAATGGCGAACAGAACTTAAACACCGTGACACCAGCTACTATTGGCTGCTGATTAAACAGTCGAAAGAAATACGACTTATTTTCTACATTTTGATATATATTTTATTTTTAATTTAATTTAAGGTAGTTTGTTAAGAGTTATATGATCCTGGAAAGTGCTGGTAAACAAAATGTTGTACTGTAACCCTATGGAAACGATTTCATGGTGCGTATTTTGAATGTTTTGACGGCGGAGTGATACGTCAAAGTACAAACCAATATAATTCTCAATCTCTACCCAGAGTACACTTGTTCCTCATTTGACCCTGTCAACGTCAAAGGAAGTAGGGCGAACGGTTAGGTCACGTGATTATTCAAAAAATGATGACGATGTTTATAATAAATCCTTTTGCGTGATCTGCAAAGATAAAATATAGACCTATATTAAATCATTTCAATTTTATTTCTAAGAGTTAATTATTTTTAGTAATTTTCTACTATCGAGCTTCAGTTTGAAATGTTTACCTATGCGTTTCGATTGCGGAGACCTAAGTACGTATTATTAGTAAAATAGTCCCGATTAAAATTAAATTGTTTTCAAGCATTATTTCAAATTTTGCAACATCTAATTTGCAGATATTCAGAAAATTATATTTGCACAAGAAATAAATAAGTTTCAGGCAAACATATTCCAATTTAACAGGTTTTACCAAAATCTTGTAATTTAGTAGTTAGCAGAGATATATGTGAGTGCAAGGAACGATAACTCTGCGTGGAGATTGTATAATTCTGTGCATAAGTTACTGTATATTTTAAACATTCAAGTCGAAAAAATGTTTTCTTTTGTAATTTAAGCATTTCATATAAACAAATATTAGTGCAATCAAGAACTTTTACATTTCCATCGTTTTTCATCGTTTGCCAAGATTCTTGGTATTTGATGAGATGTTGACAGAGATGTATGTGCATGCAAGGAACGACAACTCTGGGTAGGTATTGGGATTGTATGTGTACATAACGTCGATATTATCCTGCTTCAGCGCCAGACACGCTTAAATCTATTTGTCAACACCCTCTTAACGAAAATGCTCTCAACGAACATACTGGGGAAAACCAGTGGCTATGTTAATGTGGCCTTTGTACAGACTTGAGGAAAGTCCATCTCTACGGACGTCGATATGAGTCTTACATGTACGAACACTGCTTAATTACAGAAGAAGTGTATGCAATAATAAGGATTATAGTTTAACCGTCCGTTAGGGTATACTTATATATACTGAATAAAACATGTTGAAACAAATATTGTTAAAATATCAAACAGGGTTTTGGTATTCACTAATTTCATTTCCACACATCTGAGTGATATAACAGAAACAAGGGAAAAACATATAAAATAAATAAATATACACACACATATATATTGGACTTAGTTGTGTTTCTTTTTATTTCTTCTTTACATATATATATAAAGAAAAGGAGAAAAAAGAAACTCAACTAAGTCCAATTACTGGAGTCTTCACTCTATATTTAATGTTGAGCAAGTTTTTGGAAAATTGGTCAGAGTTTATCTTAGATACTTACCTAACTACATTTGAATGAAACATCGTGTGTTGCAACCCTAAAGGTAACAACTGCACTAAAGGTAACACACTGCACTTAAAGTAAAACTTTTGGGACTAAAGGTAACAACATACACTTAAGGTAACAAAAAAGTCTGCACTAAAGGTAACAACTGCTCCACTAAAGGTAACATGATTTCTGACCTGCACTAAAGGTAACAACCCTATGCCTGAAGGTAACAACACATTTTTGGTACTTTTTGCACGCGCATCCAATGTGCGGGGACTAGCTGGCCTAAAATGCATATAGGCCCGACAAACACGGTTGGGTGTGGGGTGGTCTGGGGCCTGCATTTGTTTAACTTAGCTAAGTAATGGCGCGTTTTGGCGTATATTTGACAGAACACTTGTGTGGTATTTGAAGAAATATTTTTAAACAAATCTGAAAATTAACATTTGACAAAGTTGAATTACACTGAAACAAATGTTGACACTTAACTTTAAACCCCATCCCCTCAGGCTGTAGTTTTTATTGCATTTTTTAACTTTTCATTTATTTATTTTTTCAAATTGATGTATAGGCCCGGGCCTGTATGGCCTAATAGTAGCTATGCCGATGATGTGTCTCAATAGAAAGAAGCTATTCCGCTGTTTGAAAATACCCTGACGGTAGCTCTCTCTCTCTTGCCATTTTTCGAGACGAAAACTATTGTATATATAGTATATTAGTCTAATTAAAACAGGGTCCCAATGATCAGTACATGAAAAATGCTTATTAATAAATGCAGACAATTCTCATGTTTTTGCGTCTGTGTGATCAAGATCGATTCAGGACGTTTCGGCAACTCCGAAGCGGTTTTGAGCCTGAATACTACTAAAACATGAACATAAATAGGGCCCATATGATAATCACTTGTAAAATTTAAGTAAATATGACTTTTATATTACATTGACATTCCCTTTGTTATAGCTCAGGTGTAAATCGTTTAATTGAATATACTTGAATATGTTCCATTTAACATGTGTAATAATGTATTCCTAAGACCAAATAAAAACTTGTCTGTATACCTTCAGTATCTTTTAATTCTTCACTTTACCTTCCTGTCATCTCCATATCGACGATTACAGGTATGTGACTTGAATAAAGCCTTCACAAACTAACCCATTATTTAAAATCGCATGCGTTATACATTTCTTGTTATCATTATCATTATCTCAGGGCATGTTATTATTGGTACTATAGCGACGGGTAAATAAGGTTTATAGATAGATAGATAGATATAAGGCAACAGTTCACATGCAAATAGTACATACATATAAACATGTATATGAAATACACACAATATTTTCCAGTTAATGACAATTTGTATAATTTCATAGGTGTGTTTCAAGATCATCTCTATATGTTACTAGTTAAAATGTATTTGACAACTATTAAGTATATAAGTGTTTAATATATATTTTTAAATTAATATTCCTAAGTATTGATCAGAACACATTTATATCTGTGGACAAAAATGGAGAAAAGTGATATTTATCTATAAAACATGTCGTCTCTTCTTTTAAAACTTTTACTAATGAAAAAAGACAGTTTCTTTATAATGCCATCGACCAGTTTCTATTTCTAACCTATGACTAGGGACTCTTAGTTTTGTAAAAAAAAGCTCTAAATTTCTTTATATTTAGTACATCTAGATAATGCTTAAACCTGAAATCTGATATTATTCTGTATGTACTAGCTCTAGTGGAAGCCGATAATTCAGCATTCCAATTTTGTATAAACATATCTTTAATTCGTTGTTTAAATATATTAATGAAATACGTTATGTTTTCTACTCCTTGGGAATACCAAACTTCATTAAATCCTGTTCGTTTTATAAGAATTGATTTGATTTTTCGGCGTTTAAGCGGTTTTAAAAGCCGATAGTAAATGGTAAGTTCTATGAAGCGTGTTGTTTGGGCGTTTATGCGGTTTTAAACGTTGGTAGAGAATGACAAACTTACCATAAATCGACATAGTCCTTAATGAAATTTGCCATTTAATACCAGTGGTACAAGTTAAAACAACAAAGGCAAATCAATTCTTAATTTATCAAGCGACTCCCTTATACTATTTTAATTCGTATGCCATAAGTATTACTCTGGATGGTTCATGAGCATCACCAGTATCGGTGTAAGTCCAGACTCTATTGTGCCCATCGCGTCAGGTATACCTTGACGTGTTCGTTGGCGGAGGGACTATAAACCTTAGAATTACACACACACACACACCAGTATCGGTGAATCTGCATCGCTTAACAAGTTGTAAAAGGACAGTAAGCAATCTTGAATAGGTGTGATAGTAAATCCAAATACAAATAAAACAATCATTATGTGTTTCAAAATTATATTAAATCTGTAAATACATTTAATTGTATTCCGTTCCGTCATTTTCAGGAAAATGTTTGTAAAAACTTTCACGTTTTCTATATATAGTTTTTGTTTTGTAGCTTTTGTTAAGGTAAATAAAAAATAATAATTCATATTATCATTTCAAGCTATGAAAAGTGAATTTTGCGTGCTCGGATAACATTTTCCGTATGCGTTAAAAATAGTGTTTCTGTGACATTTGATTGAGTTTTCAATATTCAGTATGTTTTTACTTGAATTCATTTATACACCCTATTCTAATTTCGGACATTTTATGAAAACTTCGAAGGCTACAAATATATGCTGTTTAAGTTTATGTAAATCATAGATTTCAAGTCAAATGTGGTTTATATCTTATTTCTTTTTTTAATATTTTAATTTAAGGAAAATATGAAAATCAAAAGTCAGACTTTACAGAAAAGGAGAGGAAACAAAGATAAACCAATGCACTTGTTTTAACCTGACCATACTGAACACACAACTCAAAATACGACACAATTTCCTACTTGGCTAAAAATAAAAAACCTTACAAATGTATGACAGATTATTCTTTTTTTTAAATATAATTATATCCCGACTTTTCACAGACACGTACGTTTTAAAGTGCCCTGGCCAAAACTGGCCAAACGTAAACTTCCCTGATTTAATTCATTATATTTTCCGAATGGTCAAAAAAGGGGCGGGGCGTTAGGGTGGGGTGTTATTGATGGGTAATGGGTATGGGGTATCAGATTTAAACGTATTTTATTGGAATTAACATTATGAACAAGGTCAGGGAAGGGATTGGGGGGAAATGAGGTGGGGTTGGCGTGGGGTGGGGCTGCGGGTGGTGAGTGGGGAGGGAGGAACGGGGACATGGCGTGGTCAATGGGTGTGAGGGTTATGAGTCGTATAAAACTAGTTTCCAAACGTATACGAGCTTTTATTGATATTTACCTTTGAACACATTTGGTCAAGTTCTGGTGAAAATAACAGCAGATAAGAGTGTTAACAAAGCAAAGTTTAGTGTGTTTAAATAATTCAAGGGCCATACCTCTGTTGTTTAATGTTCGACACGGTTAGTTTTTAATTTTTCGCCGTTTTCATCTCTTCTTTGACTTCATAAAAGCATTTCCGAAATACAAAAAAATGCTGGTGGAGTGAGAAACGGGAACATTGTTAAAATGTCTTCTTCTTTTGGGGCGAAACTTTAACTCTGTCGCTGAAAATATCGAGTAAAAAGTCATAGCGTCCTTAATTTACTTTTCTAAAATGTTCATAGTTTGTAGCAACATAGCTACATTTGCTTATTTTCAATTTTGTTTTTCAATGTATCACCGATCATTATCAGGTTGTCAGATCTAGACTTAAAAGCACTCGGCGATATCTAAATGTGTTTGATGTGTTTGAAATCATAAACATGATCCATCCTAGTTAAAAGGAATTAAAAACAGGAACACATTTGCGCAGTTTAAGAAAAATAACTGGAGGCACTAAAGCGCCTGTATGGTCTACGGCGTGTCTCATCGACAAACATGTTCCGTCAAATGTTGTGGAACAAAGCTTCCATGTTCAAAGGAAACAACGGGAAGTGTTGGGGTATGGTCTTTTCGTGGGGTGGTGGTGCGGGGTGGGGTAGGTGGGGGGAAAAAAGAATGATGTGTCAGCTACTTTACCGAGCTTTTATTGAAATTAATAGTCTGACCAAGTTTGGTAAGGACTGGATGAAAATGAAGGAGCTAGTGTTTATATACACAGCATAGTTGAGCTTCAGTGACTGCTGTTTCTTGTCAGACACTGATTGAGCTATGATCGAGATGCCTCTATAAAATAAAAATACAAAATAAAAATGAGGTGTGGTCGAATTGAAAATGAAGAAATGAAGGTGCAAGAGCGGTAATGAAGCAAAATATAACAATTTAAGGACCGTTACTCTACTGATAGCTATAACTCTCGTCCGAGCTTTAAATTATATTAAAATACTGCCAGCCAAATATTGTCAAGATCAGATGACAGATTATTGCTAGTACCAGTTTTGTTTTCATCGTAATGTTTAACAACATGTCATGAGCACGTTACATGGCGTCAACGCAATATAATGGGGCTTACAATAAGCGCCAAAAATAACATATTGCCTCGATGCTTAAGTCTTTTACAGAAAGCATCCTTTATAGGCTGTAAAGTGTGTGTACGATTAATTCACTTGATGCAATTAGTGGTCTAATATAGTAAATGAAAGATACATTAAAACATCAATAGCACGTTATTCTATAAATGACACTCTATCTTACGGGATGATATCACACGCATGCTCGTTTAATTATCTTTAGAAATTTCAACGTGTGTGTATTTGGTTATAAAATCCTGTGTTCAATCAATTAACAATTATATGGTCATTTATCTGACAGATTCATGCATTATTTATTAGTGTGAAAAAAGATTTATAATTTATATTTATTTATTGGCGCTAACAACCAAAACAAGTCTCCTGAACGGTAGGAAAGTTTATTGAAACGTTACCACAATAATCTAGCCACAAAACAAGACAATTATTAATAAGGTTCGCAAATTATTTTGGCAATAAAACATTGTAATCTTATTGATGCACCCCACCCTATCATTTGTATTTCTGTTTTATCTGAAATAAAGCGATGGATTAGTTAGGCTAATTTGTACGCTTTTGGTCTACAAAAGGTCTACCTGTAAATACTGAAAAGGAGATCCCTTGGAAGCAACAAACACAAACAGTGAAGTAAGAAGAGAGTGAATGGGCACATAATCGAATCTCGCACGATCTCGTATGGCTAAAACGAGAAAGATAAGCGTCTCTGTACATGATCAGAAATGTCATCGTGATCGCTGGACGCTCTTTAAAAATGCTTATAACTGCGGCAGGTGCGCGGTTAACGCTATCAGTCAATTGTTATGAATATAGCGGAATGGGTTCATTGTACCGGTAATCAGATTCGCGTTAATCTAGTTGTAATAAAGATAAACTTGTTACACCTTCGTTGCTATTTTGACGCTTCTATACATACACATATTCTTTCAAGGATTATTAAAATCAAGGTTTATTTATTGGCAAATGCTGGTAAGCGGTAGATGACGATTTATATTTTGAATGTTTGTAAAAAGGGGCGTTAGCATTAAGTTAAGCGTACTAGAGTTACGAGTGATTTCTTTTTGTATTTATTTCGAAACATATTTAAAAGATGTCATTAATAAAAGGGAATATATATAAAATATATTATACATGCACACAATTTCGATATTTTGCGGGGGGAGGGGGGGGGGGGGGGGTGGGGGGGGGGGGTTCTAAATGTGTATTCATTTATAGAAATATAATATAATTACAAAACTCTGGTGTAACCACAGACCTAACCTAATTATTAGTAAGTGCTACTGGTCCGTGGTTTATCTAACTTCTTTATTTTTTTTACGTTTTCAATTATTAATGTTCTCAATTCACACTCATTTTTTTTGATTGAATTGTTTTTTTTATATATTACATAATAACACATTTTTAAAATACTACCATCCGTCTAAGTGGAACTTTTAAATATCTTGTAACATGACACAGTAACTCGCAACACCGAATGAGATAATTTTGTATAAAAAAATAATATCACATGAAAAACTTGTAATTAAACACGTAAGTGGGTTTTAACAGTGCAGATACATCAGTTTAGCATTAGTTATATTTTCCTAATATTGTCATATTAAAACGGCATAACAAATCAATTTGTTACTATGATAATTTGTTAAATAAAAATGAAACGTTAACACACTTATGCGTGTGTTTTTTGACAAATCCGAATGAACATAATCTATTTCTTATGTGTTTAGTTTCATAGATGCAGTGATTTATGGCCTCTTTGATCTAAACAAACATCCTGCTTAGGACGGTCAATTAGCCACGGGGCACCGTATAATTATGATTGGAGAAACACTTTATATCTTTTGATTGCAATAAACTACTGCCATAAAACCCTGCGTTAGCGCCGCTTCATTTAACTGTTTTTTGCGTGATTATATATCTATGTAGGTCATATGGGTTTGAGAACTTATATTAAAAAAAATACTATCTCCAGGACGCATAATTTATGGTGAAATGCATTGGAAA
>JAWPHD010014955.1:0-58160 GCA_037043455.1 Cyrtodaria siliqua
TACTCCCCCCCACCCTTCCATACTCCCACCCCCACTTCCATACTCCACCCCCACTTCCATACTCCCACCCCCCACTTCCATACCCCCCACTCCCCCCCTTCCATACTCCCCCTTCCATACTCCCACCCCCCACTTCCATACTCTCCCCCCTCTTCCATACTCCCACCTCCCACTTCCATACTCCCACCCCCACTTCCATACTCCCACCCCAAACTCCCATACTCCCCCCCCCACTTCCGTACTCCCCCCCCCCCCCCCCCCCCCCCCCCCCCCCCCCCCCCACTTCCATACTTCCACCCCCCACTTCCATACTCCCCTTTCCATACTCCCACCCCACCTTCCATACTCCCACCCCACTTCCATATTTCCCCGCCCACTTCCATACTCCCGCCCCCTTTCCATACTCCCACTCCCCCCCCCCCCCCCCCCCCCCCCCCCCCCCCCCCCCCTCTCTCTCTCTCTCTCTCTCTCCCCCCTACCATACTCCCCCGCCTTCCATACTCCCCCTTCCATACTCCCTCCAACCCCCCACCCTTCCATACTCACCCATCGCCACCCTTCCATACACCCCCACCCTTCCATACTCCCCCACCCTTCCATACTCCCCCCATACTCCCCCACCCTTCCATACTCCCCACCCTTCCATACTCCCCACCCCACCCTTCCATACACCCCCCATCCTTCCATATTCCCCACCACCACCCTTCCATACTCCTCCTTTCATACTCCCCCAGCCCCCTTCAATACTCCCCCCACCGCCACCCTTCCATACTCCCCCCTTCCATACTCCCCCACCCTTCCATACTCCCCCATACTCCCCCACCCTTCCATACTCCCCACCCTTCCATACTCCCCACCCCACCCTTCCATACACCCCCACCCTTCCATATTCCCCACCCTCACCCCACCCTTCCATACTCCCCCACCACCACCCTTCCATACTCCTCCTTTCATACTCCCCCAGCCCCCTTCAATACTCCCCCACCCAACCTTCCATACTCCCACCCCACTTCCATATTCCCCCGCCCACTTCCATCCCCCTCCCCCGCCACCCTTCCATACTCCCACCCCTTCCGTAAACTGTATTTTGTTGTAGGGACTCCCCCCCACCACCCCCACCTTCCATACTCCCACCCCGTCCGTAAACTGTATTTTGTTGTAGCGACTACTCCTCTAAAACTACTAGATGTTTTTTCATGAAACTTTACAGGATGTTTCTCGTAATGTCTAGCTGATCCTAGCAAAGTGCATGATAATGTGAAATGCAAGATGGTCTCAAAAGCTATTAAAATAGATTTTTAAATAACAAGTAAGCAGCGACTACTCCGAAACTGTAAGTGATACTGATACTAAAATGATCAGCATGCCATGAGGTTGGTCCTTGACGACATTCAAGATGGCAACCAGCGGCCATCTGTGTTTAAATTAAGCATACGCTAAACAATTAAGTAGGCTTCTTAGTGAATAGATGTGAAGTGTTCCGGACATTGGGAGGCAGTTGTAAGTCTGGCGGAAACCTCAACAAACCGCATTTCGTAAATTATCATCATGGAAATTAAGTTTTCGGAAGAAAAAAAAGCTACCATCAAAATTTTTGTAATCGATGAAAGAACAACGATTATTAGTAATTAAAACAAAATGCGGTGTCCCACGAGTTATGCTACACAACCATGTTTTCGAATTGAATTGGGTTTTAAGGCACATCAACACATGAAAGGTTATATGGCACCCAACAGGCATGAACATGTCAGGCTCATCATCCAGACATCGAGATAAAATATGAAAAATGGGCCTAGAACCTTCTCACCCTGAACTGCAGAGTTGCTGCAAATTCTATCGTAGAAACTCCATTTACGCTGGAGCCACTTTATTGTTTTTCTGCCACTGCTCTTTTGATGTGAGCGAGATGGCACCTGAAACAATGCAGGGATCATGATGAAGACCTTTAATGAACATGAACAAACAAGAAATATCACTGAAAGTGATAAATGCCCCCGAAGTGTCCTTTGACCTCTAAGTATGACCTTAACCTTGGAGCCATGGACCTGGATTTGTGCAAGACACCTCATTTGGTTGTGGTGAGCACTTGTGCCAAGTTATTTGAAAATCCGTCCAGGCATGCAAAAGTTATTGACCAGACACAATTTGACCTTTGACCACTCATTGTGACCTTGACCGTGGGGGCCACAGACCTGGATTTTGCGCGCGACACATCGTCTTGTTGTGGTGAGCACTAGTGACAAGTTATTTGAAAATCCGTCTATGAATGCCAGAGTTATTGACCGGACACAATTTGACTTGACCTCCAAGTGTGACCTTGACCTTGAAAACCTGGGTTTTGTGCGCGACACATCGTCTTGTTATGGTGATCATTTGTGCGAAGTAATTTAAAAATCCCTGCAGGGGTTGTGACGTTACGGTCTTGACACGAAATTACGTACCTGTTTTTGACCTATAAACTGCAAGTGTGACCTTGACCTTTGAGGTACGGACCTGGGTTTTGCTTGCGACACATCGTCTTGTTATGATGATTTGTGCCAAGTTATTTAAAAATCCCTGCAGGGGTTGTGACGTTACGGTCTGGACACGAAATTGCGCACCTGTTTTTGACCTATGAACTTCAAGTGTGACCTTGACCTTTGAGGTACGGACATGGGTTTTGCGGGGGACACATCGTCTTGTTATGGTGATCACTTGTGCCAAGTAATTTAAAAATCCCTGCAGGGGTTGTGAAGTTACGGTCCGGACACGAAATTGCGTACCTGTTTTTGACTTATGAACTTCAATTGTGACCTTGACCTTTGAGGTACGGACCTGGGTTTTGCGGGGGACACATCGTCTTGTTATGGTGATCACTTGTGCCAAGTTATTTAAAAATCCCTGCAGGGGTTGTGAAGTTACGGTCCGGACACGAAATTGCGTACCTGTTTTTGACCTATGAACTTCAAGTGTGACCTTGACCTTTGATGTACGGACCTGGGTTTTGCGGGGGACACATCGTCTTGTTATGGTGATCACTTGTGCCAAGTTATTTAAAAATCCCTGCAGGGGTTGTGAAGTTACGGTCCGGACACGAAATTGCGTACCTGTTTTTGACCTATGAACTTCCAAGTGTGACCTTGACCTTTGAGGTACGGACCTGGGTTTTGTGGGAGACACATCGTCTTGTTATGGTGATCACTTGTGCCAAGTTATTTAAAAATCCCTGCAGGGGTTGTAAAGTTACGGGCCGGACACGAACTTCGGAATGACGGACAGAATCCGGACAGACTGACGGTGCGATTATAATATGCCCCCGAATTTTTTTTTTCGGGGGCATAAAAATGATAAAATGAACATGAATTTGGGGGGGATTCTACCCCTCTGCCTACCCATCCAAAGGGATCTGCAGTGGCCCACACGGGGCCCATGTTTTCGAATTCGAATGTCACGTACTAGTTACATACAAACCTCCCATGTTGTAGTCGAACGTAGTTCCAATAATAAAAGGTAATCCTTCCTTTTTTGATGGAAATGGGCATTATAAGTATGGAAAAACTGCACATTTCGATTTTGTGGATGTATGTATAAGAAGCGTATTAATAGGTTGTATTGTAAATTTCGACTCTATGACTTTGTGAGCAACCATCAATGAAAACAGCTGTACCCTTGACCAGTTTAGTAAATAAACAAGAACTTTCTTACATGTCTTGTGACCTCACCTTTTCTGGTGATTTTTCAAGTGGAAAATTAGTTGAACATTACACTGCTGCATTATCCATACTTGAGTTGAATTTGCTGCAAATCATAAATATGTGACACTTTAACATTGGTGTCTATGGGGGAAATAATTAGTGGTTTCATACCTATACTGAAATGCCTGGGAAACATGCGGCGCACTCGATTGTCGAAACGATACAACTCTAAGAACGACAACTCAATACGAATGGTTTTGAGCGAAACTTAACATCTCGCCAAATATTTTTTTTATACAACTATTACCACTTACTAAACGAAAAGAAGTATTGATGAAAACACCAAGAAAGAGCGTTAGTTTAAATTTCGTGAAGTATCACAGGAAAGTGTATCTTCTGATTATGTCCTAAACCGAGTGGTCAGCGCATAGAATAGAATATGCAATAAATATGGTGATACTAATAAATATAACTTACAGTTTTGGAGTCGGTCGTTGAAGTGATGTCTGATTACGTTAGTGTAGTCGATGTCCCGGAACACCCGTTTAGTCCGTGGAGTCACACCCGTTTAGTCCGTGGAGTCAATGGATGTATAACAAGATCGGCGATGTTGTGAGGCCAACGGCCCGCCGTATCAATCTCTAGCCAGTCCTTTTGATATGGGAGTGTAGACGTATGATGCAGGCATCGTTAACAGACATACATGTACACGGCAAGATGTTATAGAGTTATTAGTTAATTAGTTTTGTAAGAACACCAGTGCTTTTTGTTACGAAATTAGTAAACTGTGTTTTTAGCTGTTGAATATCCTGTACGTTGATGTATCATGCAGTGTTCGCCTAAGTTTAGACGATGTAGTTGGAGTAATAAGTGTTCTTATTCGCGAAATATGAAATGACGAGTCGAGTGCTTAATAGGACATGTAAAGGATGGTTAGATGCAGAGTTACTGAAAGATTAGTTGAGAAGAAAGGTTAAAGGCACATATTTACGTTGTTAACTGTAGTTAAGTTTGTCAAATTAGCGGAACTACTCCCGACAGAAGAAGCTTCACCATACACGACATAATGTGAAGTATTTGGAAGACTTACGATGGTGAAAATTTGGGTGAAGCATTTATCGTTGCGACTTGTTTGTCTGTTTGCGTGTTTGTTTCTGTGTTTTGTGGTTTACTGTCCTCCTTGAATGCTACTTTCCCTGTCCAATCGTTTTATATTTCTTTACAAAAGGAAAGCAGGAGCATTAAAAACTGCTACAATAAATGCGATTTATATACAGGATGGTGACATTAGTTATGTTAGCATGCCTGTGAATGAAATGGGTTAAAGAATGTGGCAGATGAATATAAGTATATGCACGAAGAGATAAATTTGTCATTGGTCTGTTATAGAACGCCAGTATAACGACCGTCTAGGCTAGCAAAGAACAACAACTTAAATTTGCATTAAAACCCAATCAATAAAATTTAGAAACCTCTGTATTGATTACCAGATACAAAGTCAGTCCAACGACCGTCTAACTAAATGACAACAAGAGTATTATGACCTAAACTGACAACTGGCCGACTGTAAAAGTAATTCAAATAATCAACCACCCACTCCACCAACACATGGCAACTATAACTACGAACATGTTTATAATGGACCACAAATGTGATGGAAGGGTAAGAGTATGAGGAAAACTATGAAACCAATAATGCTTGATCTATTTACAAATCATTCGAGTAATGCTGAATGCAGATTAACCATCTTCTACTTATCCTCCCCCTTTATCTGAATCTCGTAACCTCCACTCCCGAGTGACCAACTGTGACATAACCCACGTCATTAAAATTTAACCATCTGTAAACTGCGTCGCAGAAAGCAAGATCACATTTACCGCGAGAATAACCAGTTGGGAGAGTAGAACTAACGCATCCAAAAGTCACAGCGTGCCGGATGGTGGCACCATCTAAGTTGCGAGAGATTCCACTATAGTCAATCCGATTTCAGCAGACAGAGAGACACCTTGAGATTTAGAGCTGTAATACTCCTCAAGACCAGTAACTATTGTTCCAGGTTCTCTTGGTTTACAATGTGTATCAAGTGGTGTTCCCGTTGGAGCGCCAACTGGAATGCATTCGGTTTCGAAACTATTGTAACTGTCAGTTTCATTGAACAAAGTGGGGTGGCGGTGGAAACGATCATATGCAATATATGAATCTCCTCCCCCATGTGAGGCTGGACGGTGCAACTGTATATCAGCTTTGAAGCGGTAACTTTCAAAGGACACAGCACTTACTGGCGCTCTATGGTATATGACGGAGCGCTATTCTAAACCCATTGATTTTGGGGTTTCATGGCAAACACTCTCTGACAAACGATGGTGTACGTCAGGGTGATTGACTTTGGAGCTCTGCACATCAATGTCCGTTTCAACTGGTTTACCAGCAACTGTGCAACTTACAGCTGATGTATACGTACTTGTGGCAGGGGTGTAATTTATTATTGGGTTACTCGCAATTGTTGCACAAGTACCTGATGCTGGTGTGTAGTTGACCATTTGCGAGGTACCTATAGTTGGTGATTCAGGTGAGTAGGTACCGGAGTTGGAGATATTGTATGTCTTACACAATGAAACACTGTTGGTGTCAATTGCAGGGGAATTTGTAGGTGCTTTGACGTTGATCATAAGGTTGGTGGGTGACTGCATTGAGAAGTTGTGACCTTGGTATGGAAACCCACTTGACTCGGGTTTCATGTGGAGGGGTGTTACATGAGTGCTGTCAATGGGAACTGTTGGGTTCCGTTTAAAACCACAGTGTGCCCTGGTTTAACACCTGGTGGCGACAACATAGTGTGTGCTGGCGCTGGTTGTGGTACATCTAGAGCATATCTCTTGATATTTGATGTCCTAGTCACATTACAAAGTTCTCTAACTTCATTCTTATTATCGGTGATGATCATTCAAGAGTTGGTCCATAAATTCGTTCATGGCTAACGTGAACCATGGTGGGGGGACTATTTCCCCACATTATAACAGAAAAGTAATACAAATACAAATGCATGGAAAGTAAAAGCAAAATATCAATCTAAAGTCTACGCGCCTTTGTAGAAAACCTCAAATTATTCAAGGGAAAACTGTATCAGTGATCTTTCGCTGAATACCTGAAAGTACTACAGGCAAAAGCAAATAACGAAACACGCACGTGTCCCGTAAAATGGCATTTTAACGGAATGAAAATATCCGATAAATACAAATTAAACAATTTTCAACATGTTCAACATAATGTTGAACGCAGACTGAGTTCGAAGATTATCCTTGTCGCCAGTGTGGTAAACCGAGTGGTCAACACATAGAATCTTTTATCACATGGAACTGCTTGTATTCCGTATAATATACCCATTACGTATACCAGGTGTAATACAAGGCGACCGAATCACTCGTCCTATATATCACTCCGCGTATTTACAAACAAGCATGGCGGACACTTGGCCGATAAACGCGATTTTGTATATTGACCTGTGAAAGTATGAAAAATTCAATTTCCATGAATATTCAAAATTCAAAATTACAAAATTACAAAAACTCAAAATTTCAAAATGTCAAATTTCAAAATTTCAAAATGTCAAATTTCAAAATTTCAAAATTTCAAAATTCAAAAATTCAATATTTCAAAATTCAAAATTCAAAAAATTCAAAAAATTCAAAATTCCAAAATTCCAAAAATTCAAAAATTCAAAAATTCAAAAATTCAAAATTTCAAAATTCATGTGATAAAAAGGATCTGACACTCGTTATCATTTTCATACAAAATTTTATTAAACGAGTTCAGGAATTTGTAAGGCTCGCTTAATAACAAATTCCTGAACTCGTTCAATAACATTTTGTATGAAATGACAAAGAGTGTCAGATCCTCTAATTATGCAATAAATATGGTGATAATAATAAATATAACTTAGGTTTGGAGCCGGTCGTTGAAGTGATGTCTTAGTACGTTCGTGTAGTCGATGTCCCGGAACACCCGTTTAGTCCGTGGAGTCCGTGGATATAGAACTGAATCGGCGATGTTGTGAGGCTAACAGCCCGCCGTTTGTAGATTCTTCACAATTAATACCTCCTATAGTTATAATAATAGACGGTACTAATAACAGCGATCTAAAAAGTGGTTTATTACGTCTCTGTTAATTATCAAAATATACGTTTTCCCGCGTTCACGTTGGATCGTCAAAACCACGGATTCTACTCATTACTGTTCGTGCCGAAATGTATATAGCGTCTGCCTTGCATTCGGGAGGTCGTGGGTTCGAGTCCCCTGACCGCGTCATACCAAAGACTTTAAAAATGGAGTAGTCACTTGTAACCCTTGCCTGACGAGCAAATAATGGGTAGTGCTACGACTGATTGACCAGTGTCAGAATAATGTGACTGGGTGGGTGGGGGTATCATGTCTACTACGGCGTGGTATTCCAGTGTGGCAGCACTATAAAGAAACCATTGAGTTCGCTGCTTCAAGTAGACATATCATCACATCACACAACAACACACAGATAAAAGTCCAGACATTGTGCCTATAATCGTCGGGTAGGACGCCTGTCGTAGGTGGAGGGACTATAATCCTTAGAAATACACACACACGTGTAGTTCAGTCCTTTTGAATTATTAGAATCTGAATGTGTATGATGTAGGGCCTGTTGCGGCATAAACACATCGGAAGAGAGGCTGATGCTGTTAGTAGCACTTTACGAGAGCTGATTTGAAGCTCTCCAATGATGGCGTGCATACGAAACTTATGTCTTCAAGATGATTTCAATCAATAATTGTCTTTGGAAAGAAAGAGTTTTTGTATTGGTCGTCCTTGCACTGTATTGTTCTGAAACACTTTGAATTATTTAGCACCTGATTGTATATACTTTTATTTGCTTGAAAGTCACTGAATACTTTTGCTTAATTAAGCCGTTTAAGTCTTTCAGGAATTAGATAGTCTTGGCATTTGAAAGCTGGCACCAGCCCCTCGACCGCCTTGTAGATGAAGACGAGTCGGTTCATCTTCCTTCTGTCTTGGAGCTGTTATGATATCGTGTATACTATCTACATGTACTCGTAGAGGACTGCAGAGCATTGCTCTCACTGTTCTAACTTGATATATGATGGTAGTTATGCATGTGTATATTGTTTAGTCTTATTAAAATAACCAGCAGAGTTAGACGTGTGTTCCTCTTTGATAGCATCCTAACACGAAACACAACATGGTGTCAGAATAAAGGGATTTAAATATTTCAATCAACGATTATAAAAAGATCTTGACTGGATTATTAGAAATTGGACATATTAATATAAGAAATTAAATTCGTAAAAACACAACAACATCAAAATGGATTTATCTGGAATTCCGCAGCCAAAAATGGACTTGATGATTCAAACCTTCCTGGGGCTTGGAAAAAGTTTCCGCAGCACGTGGAGCTAATTTTCAACGGTCCACTCAAAGGGAAAGATGAAGCCACCATAATTTCATACTTGCTCTTGTGGGTTGGCGAAAAGGGGCGTGACATATACAATACGTGGGTATTGTCAGAAGACGACAAAAAGTCTCTTACTGTGCATTACGAACGTTAGAAAACGTATGTCCAGCCAAAGCTTAATCCAGTATTCTCTAGGTTTAAGCTCCATGGAAACGAATCCATTGAACAATATGTCACCAAGCTAAAATTGTTAGCTAAGGACTGCAATTTCAAGGACCAAGACGAGATGATACGCGACAGGATAGTATTTGGAGTTTCATCCTCCAAAATACGAGAAAAGCTCATCAACGTTGGAGCTGACCTGACACTAGAAAAAGCGTTGCAAATATCTCAAAGTTTTGAATGTGCACAAGAGCAACTGAAGACCATGAGCAAAATGGCAGCCCCAAATGTTCAGCAGTTCGACATAAACCGAAGCAACAACAACAACAACAACAACAACAACAACAACAACAACGCTGTGGTACTGGGACCCCTCAGCAAAAGTCTATCAACAAATAGAAAAAGGAATCCATTAATGAGGGAGTCAAGCTCATCATCACCATGTGGGAACTGTGGATATTCACATTCAAAACGTGATGTATGCCCCGAAAAAGGAAAGACATGTGACAAATGCAAAAAGCTTAATCACTTCGCCAAGGTGTGCAGATCAAAAACAGTGCATGATTTAAGTTCTAATATGCAATGTGTTAAATTACAAGATAGTTATTTTGTTGATTCTGTACATAAATCAAAGGTTAGAGATGGCCAGGCGTTCGCAAATGTCAAGGTAGGTCCTGCTTCTTTCCCAATAGAATTTAAGCTTGACACTGGCAGCCAAGTCAACATTTTTCCCAAGCATATGTATGACAAATTTAGGTTGTACCACCCTCTCCAGAAACCACCCCGCACACTCTCTGATTATAATGGCGGTACCCTCAACACTGTATGTTACTGTACTCTCCCATGTAAACATGGTAAATGCGAGCAAACCTTAGACTTTTACATTGTCAAGACGCGCTCTCCTGCAATAATAGGACTCAAATCATGAGAGGAGTTAGGCCTCATAAAGTTAGTGTACTCAGTAGACCCTATAAAGTCACAAAATACTGACAGCATTCCTATGACTAAGACAACTGTACTTAAGGAATATGCCGATGTGTTTCAAGGCATGGGTCTATTCCCTGGTGAATGCAACATTCACATTGACAAACAGGCTACCCCTGTTGTACATCCACCCAGACGTGTACCCGTTTCCCTACACGACAAAGTTCAATCTCCACGCAGAGTTATCGTTCCTTGCACTCACATATATCTCTGCTTACTACTAAATTACAAGATTTTGGTAAAACCTGTTAAATTGGAATATGTTTGCCTGAAACTTATTTATTTCTTGTGTAAATATAATTTTCAGAATATCTGCAAATTAGATGTTGCAAGATTTGAAATAATGCATGAAAACAATTTAGTTTTATTTGAGACTATTTTACTACTAAAATAAGACGAACTTAGGTCTCCTCAATCGAAACGCATATGTAAACATGTCAAACCGAAGCTCGATAGCAGAAAATTACTAAAAAAAAATAACTCATAGAAATAAAAATTGAAATTATTTAATATAGGTCTATATTTTATCTTTGCAGATCACGCAAAAGGATTTATTATAACCATCGTCATAACTTTTTTGAATAATCACGTGACCTAACCGTTCGCCCTACTTCCTTTGATGTTGACAGAGTCAAATGAGGAACGAGTGTTCTCTGGGTAGAGATTGGACAAAGTTAAGCAACTATTAGATTGTATGGAATCGGATGGTGTCATTGCCAAGGTCACGACGCCTACCGATTGGGTTAATTCCATGGTAATCGTGGAGAAGCCACAGTCTGGCAAACTTTGTATATGCCTCGATCCCAAGGATCTGAACAAGGCTATATCTAGACCACACTATCCTTTAAGAACACTAGAGGATATAGTGCCCAAGATGTCTGGTGCAAGATATTTTTCGAAGCTTGACGCTAGGCTGGCTACTGGAATATAAAACGTTCACACCAGTCATCGTTCCTTACTACCTGTAATACCCCGTTTGGACGGTATAGGTATTTAAGACTTCCATTTGGACTCAAGTCAAGTCAAGATGAGTTCCAAAGTAAAATTGACGAATGTTTTGAGGGCTTAGATGGGATCGTCTCAATAGTTGACGACATCCTAGTAACTGGTCAAACACAGAAGGAGCATGACACGAACTTACGTAATGTAATGAAACGAGCTCGAGAAATGGGCATCAGGTTTAACGAGGAAAAACTTGAAGTAGGTGCTACAGAGGTACCATACTTCGGGCACATTTTGACTGCAGAAGGTCTTAAACCAGATCCATCAAAAGTGTCTGCCATTAATGACATGGATCCTCCCAAAAACCGTTCAGAATTAGAAACCATTCTTGGTATGGTCAATTTCTAATCAAAATTTGCACCAAACCTATCAACAGCTACAAGTCCTCTAAGGTAACTGTTATCCAAGAATGTAAAATTTGTATGGGACTCGCAGCAGGACGCCGCGTTTTTGAAAGTCAAACAAATTATCACGGACGCACCTGTTGTCACAAAATGTCACGGGTAGAGCGTATTGGTCGTACATAGCTCTTGTAAGTTGCTAGTTACACCCTAATCTACACTGGCCAAAATATCTAACTAGACCCCTAATACTATTAAAAATAACTCAACCAATTTTCAAGGTATCGTGATAAAATTTTATACACAGCTTTATCAATCAATTATACAAAGACTTTGGAAATTTCATAAAAATCCATTGACTAAAAACTAAAATTTTTAACATTTTTAAAACTGACCCACGAAATCAAAAGTCACAGATTTATGAAAAATCAGTCAGTATTTAGCGTGGCCGCCGTTTGCTTGTATTACTGCATTTAAACCCCCAGCGGCCTTTTTTGCCACTGACAAGGCGGTAGCCCTATTATCAACCTTTTTGTGTTTGTGATGTCTTATTTGGCCTTTTATACATCTTTAAATGTGTGTTCTTTGTTTCTGTGTGTGTTTGTTGTTGACTGTCGTCCTTGAATGCTGCTTTTCCGGTTCGATTTTTATATCTATATTTCCTCACATAAAGATTCATAGTCCGATGAGGACTCGAACACACAGCGGCTAGAGGCAAGTGATTTCAAGTCAGAGACTCTGACTACTCGGCCACGGAATGAATAATGTTAACTCCATGAGACAGAGATGT
Source organism: Cyrtodaria siliqua (assembly GCA_037043455.1). Taxonomy (NCBI): domain Eukaryota; kingdom Metazoa; phylum Mollusca; class Bivalvia; order Adapedonta; family Hiatellidae; genus Cyrtodaria; species Cyrtodaria siliqua. The sequence goes on from JAWPHD010014955.1 coordinate 12,394, forward strand.
TTGGCAGTAATACAAGCAAACGGCGGCCACACTAAATACTGACTGATTTTTCATAAATCTGTGACTTTTGATTTCGTGGGTCAGTTTTAAAAATGTTAACATTTTTAGTTTTTAGTCAATGGATTTTTATGAAATTTCCACAGTCTGTGTATAATTGATTGATAAAGCTGTGTATAAAATTTTATCACGATACCTTGAAAATTGGTTGAGTTATTTATAATAGTATTAGGGGTCTAGTTAGATATTTTGGCCAGTGTATTGCTGAGTTGAAACAAATTCACAATATCCATGATATATTCATGTAACACGTAAAAGCGTGCACATTTTAAGTGGACGCCAGAGAGGCCGTGTAATAAGTTTAATTTTGTGCCAATGCATGTAAACGTATAGGTCTATCTTCCTTAAACGGCAAAATTGTGTAAGGGGCCTCTCGTGTAGATTTTAATACTGCGAATTTAGCCACGTTTTTCACGGACTGAACGGGGGAAATAATGGTTGGGGCGTAACGTTTGCTATAAAATCCATTGCCTTCTAGTTCTTGCCGGGATTGCTCGGTAGTTGCTTTGGTTGGAACAGAGGTTGGACGGCGAAATTCACAGGCAATATGTGGTCAGTATTTATTTTATTAAACTTTTATCGTACATTTGTATTCAGTAGGCGGCGCCATCTTGGTTGGCGGTTACGATATCAGGTTAGCTTTGATGTTTCTCAGACATTAACTTTAGACTAGCATATGATTTTGAAGTTACTTTATTAGATGTAATTATTGTAATTGATCATTAACTGTAAAACAAATTAATTTGATAACAGTGGATAATAGGTGCATTAGTTAACGTTGGCGTATAACTCAGTGATTGTAATACACGATTGTTAACATTAGTTAACAATGAGATGAGTGACTAGGATAAATATTCGACGCGTATGCATAGCGTTGTATAATGTGGTCATTAGTTGACATGCGTGCATGCATAACTCAGTGAGTGTAATATACGAGTGATTTGATTATGTTTATATTACATGTATTAGGGGCATTCATTAACAGCGACGTACATGGCGTATACATGGCGTATACGTGGCATGGCGTATACATGGCGTATACATGGCGTTGTAGAATATGTATACATTGCCACTCATCTGAATCTGAATCTGATCTGAATCTGAATCTATACGATGTAGGGCCTGTTACGGCATAAACACATCGGAAGAGAGGCTGTTGCTGTTAGTAGCACTTTACGAGAGCTGATTTGAAGCTCTCCAATGATGGCGTGCAAACGAAACTATCTTCAAGATGGTTCCAATCAATAATTGTCTTTGGAACGAATGAGTTTTTATATTGTTCGTTCTTGCACTGTATTGTTTTGAAACACTTTGAATTATTTAGTACCTGATTGTCTATAATGTTATTTGCTTGAAAGTCACTGAAAGCTTTTGCTTTAATACGGCGTTAAGGTCTTTCAGGAATACGACAGTCTTGGCATTTGAAAGCTGGCACCAGCCCCTCGACCACCTTGTAGAAGAAGACGAGTCGGTTCATCTTCCTTCTGTCTTGGAGCGACGGCAACTTCAGGTCTGCCAGCATTCGTGTGACACATCCCTCTTCGCATGACTTGTAGTCTCCGGAGACAAACCTAGCTGCTTGGCGTTGGCCCCTTTCCAATCTGTTTATGTCCTTCTTATAATAGGGATCCCAGACGGTGGCGCTATATTCCAGCGTCGATCGCACCAGTGCCAGGTATGCTGAACTTCTGCATGACTTAGGGCAGTGTTTTAGGTTGCGCTTCATGAACCAGAGGGATGAGTTAGCCTTCTTGATGGTCTTTGTTATGTGCGCATCCCATTTCAGATCTTCCGATATGGTTACTCCGAGGTAGGGGCTTTCTTTAACTTGTTGGAGGATCTGATTATTTAGGGAGTAGAAGTTAGAAGATTTCGAGTTAATGCTCATGATATAACACTTCTTGTGTTGTAGTGACAATTGACTTTTTTTTAAAAATTGTTGGGACCACCTAGAAAATGGATAACTAGGATACCATTGGACAGTATAAACCTTCTCCAACAAGGAGCAGTTGAAATTACTTGCGCAAAGTGGTACAAGTTTTGGCAGTCAACGGTTAAAATACAGGACTCTCATAAAACCAAAGAAATATTGTTTTAATCATAAATCACCAAAGAGATGAATGAACAACTCTAAAGCAATATTTTGCAAAAAAAATGTGTTAGGTATTTTTTGTTGAACTTTCAATAGAAAAAATATTCCATATATGTCACTTATTTTTGGAAACAGACGCGATAAATGGATGCATAAAGGGAGATAATAAAATTAAAAATGATCAAACATATGCAGCTTCGCTTTTATCGTAAATCACTGGTGGATTGATATCAAATGAAGTATTAAGCCTTACTGATTACAATCTGCATCTGACATGTGTTTTAAAATACATTAATTTAAACAAAACGTTTTTAAAACGAGTTATGGTGAAACCAAAACACACCTGGAAATCAGTTTTATGAAGATGTATTATGTTTCTAAATTTAATATTTGTTGTTTGCGTTTAAATTTAACTACGTTTTATTATATGCGTTATGAATTGCCTACATTAAGCTTTAAAATGGATATCAGTGTATTGAACTATTTAATTTTTTAACACACACAAATATGTATATGATTTTGAAAATCAAACACTTTAACAAAACGTATTAACACATTGTTATTTTAAAGCAAACGAGATACATTAAGCTATAGTATCAGTTACAATTCGATTGTATTATCATGTTTAAGGCTTCACTCATACACGTAGTATCACACACATAGTATAATCCATATTTGATACACTCTGTATTAATTTCTTTTTTATGCATATATTGTTTATATACCAACACGTGTGACATGTGTTGATGTGTTCTAATTTAGCTTATACTCATTTATCTTCTATTAATTCCAAATAAAAAGGACTTCTAATTATTATCTCATCTGTAATCTATATCTTCATTATATCCAACGTGGTTGTCAAAAAAGCAATTATTGCTATTTGTCTTTTTGTTAAATAAAGTTCCACGTATATCCATGGCTTGTGCATATGTTATCCATTCTTTCATTAACATCTACTTAACACTGTATTGTCGAATGCGGTGACCAAGTGGATAAACATGTTCAACTCTGAATCCGGATATCACGTGTCTGAGACTCACTGGTGCCACAGGATACGTCGGTGTTCTTAGGCAAGACTCTAGCCTCGTCCGTCGGACGGGAGTGTTAACCGGGCTGTCCTTGTATCGGAGTCTATCCTCCGAGCACTTTAAATAACCATAGGAATATATTCGATAGTAAGCGAAATACACATTTCATAAACTGTGTCAATGCGGTACAGTTTATGAGGACACCAAGGTGTCAACTCTTTATATATGTATAGTGTCACATACTTTTCTTCTATATATCCTTGTAATTGCTGTTTGTTTCAAATTTGTGAATTTCCTGTTCGACTTTTATACCTTCTTTTGAGGTTAAGTTCACTTTTTACACTTATGATGTGTGAACTATATCTTTGTCCATATGTTTTCACCAATTCACTTTTTACAGTATACAGGAATACTTGTTACATCTTCCGTTGTGATTTTAATCTTTTGCATTGCTAAAGTGTTATGTTTTGTTTGTTGTTAATTTCTCCTTCATATCTTCCCACTAAGATAGCATCGTTGTACTGGGCTTGGGTTAGCTTTGCTGCAAAGTGTTCGTCTGATTTACACTAACAATGCTCAACTAGAGCCAGTCGATGGAAGCCATCACAAAATATCCGTATTTTCGATATCTCAATGATACCTTAAGTCCAGACCTTGACCTTGATGGTGAAGGTCATATTTCAGAACTGCATAGACATCCTCTCATCCTCAACACGCTTCATACTCAGATTCAGATTATTACCTTGAACGGTCTAGAAGGATTTCCGTGGACAAGCCATTTTCGGACCTTGATGGATGAAGATCAAATGTCAGACCTTTAATGACAACCTCATCTTCAACAAGCTTCCCATAACGTTTCAGCTTCTTACATCGAATCGTCTGGAAGGAGTTCCGTCCAAAAGTACTTTTAAAAAAAAAAAAAGTTGAAATAAACTTCGAAATAAGTTGTGACGGTCAAGGCCAATAACTACTGATGGAAGCAACAAACACAAACAAGAGATACAAGTAGCAGATTCGGTTTTATTGAGTCTGTTCATGAGAGGTAATTTAAAGTGCAACACCTCTCATGCTTCCCAACACTGGTTTAAATGATATTCTACTTTAAAGCCAAAAAGATTGGGCTTGGTGATCCCAAAGGACCAGTAAGTAATAACACTACTGATTTGTAGTATTTTTACGGCCGCCACACAGTACTAAATAAATGATAGTGTGAATGTCAATAAATACTGAAAAGGTGATCTCTTGGAAGCAAGAAACACAAACAAGAGATAAAAGTAGCAGACTAATCTTAAATGAAATAATCAAAATTTCTGTAAAGACGGATTTTTAATATCTCGAACCGTTCAGGAGTAAACCGTCCAAAAGGTCGTGACAGAGTGACGGGCGGACTGCTTCAAAAACAATATATCCGATTTCTTCCAAAAAATGCGGTTATCATGAATGACATGTTGTTTCTTATGCAAACTTATGATGCTGTGGAACATGACCGTTTACAGCTAGCTGCAAATGCATGATGTGTTACGAGAAGATCTGATGCCATTTCTCCCAAACAATACGTCTGTTTCAATCCGTTATCATTTATTTCCCATCCATGTCTAACTCAGGCTCCTGATTTGAATTATCAGCATTCATCCTTAGTTTTGCTTGAGTCGATGCATGTTTTACAGGGAGCTTAAAACTGTCTTCACATCATGGTGGAAGCTTTGCTAAACAGATCAATTTTAATCCGACAACTTCATTCATGGTTTATCTAAACTATGTTTATCTAAACTATGGTGAAACACTGCACATCGTCCCATTGTGTCTTACGAAAAGTGTTGCTAAAGACCTATTTTAAAAGCCCTGTCGTAACCTGAGTCATCTTTAATGGCTACTCTATTAGAAGCACTATTTACCTTCATCACCTTGATAATTGTTTTATTTCCAATTACATAAAATGATCAAACAGAGTTGCAACCGGTCAGTCAAGAACTGCAGGAAAAAATGCACGTTTAGAGTTACAAATAGTGGTCTTTTGCTCCAGATACCGGTAAATGTTCCATTTTCGCAGTGACGATAGGTAAACTGGCCTTGTAAAAAACAATGTTTTACATGTCTTCTAGTATATCTACGAGCATTTCCAAAAGGTATACAGGTAACTATCTTGCATATATAGAATGTTATGCTGACGTACTTGCCTGCATTGCGAGATGTAATATCCAATCACCCGATATTTCCCCTCTAATGATGGTTAACATCAACTGTTTCCAGAAACATAAATCAGAACTTGCATGTTGCCGACTTTGAACAACTGTAAGCACAAAGTTCTGAGATTTGCTGGGCAATATTACCTGATATGGCAATTTCAGTTGTGTGGCGTCATCTGCTGAATCCATGGATGCTTTATCTCAACCATTATATTCTCTAATCTGTCAAAATGTGTCAAAATGTGTCAAAAAAAAGAAAAAAGAAAAAAGAACGACACAGAAGCACCTGCATTAGCGCTTCATATGTTGGTGTTGGCCCAAGAACACTTCTGTGGTGCTCTTTCCAGCCAACATACTCTCAACTGTAGAAGAAGTATATACATTAGAGTATGTAAGCAAAACTATTAGCCCAGCGTCACCTTATACCCTTCCTATCTGCTAGTCGAACACAATGTGAATGGAGTTCCATGGATCTGAGTTCACTTGCTGTGCAATTGCATCAATTGCTGGTCCTTCGTCTGAATATGTTTGTCTTTGCCTGACAGTACTTGATATACGTGTAGATGGTCGACATATCGGTTGGTCTTGTATAGATATATGATGGGAGCATACAATGCAATCGTATTAGACGCATGAACTGGAAAAAGGCCAATAATATATAATTTGATCAGATTTCATATCAATAACTGGAGTGTTGGACATGTTTCGGCAAGGCATAGATCTCAGGAAAACTCATGTGAAGATATTAATTCCAAAATTAATTACTAAAGCAAACAGTATCTTGGTGGGACTGGTCTTGTAGTAGACTTTTAATTTAAAAGGTAATTGTAGTTTTTAAAACATGTATAGATTATTTTCATGCGAAATTTTACTTGACTGTTCCTTACTTCTTGGAATTAAAATAGAGGTACTGACGTCACCATCTTTCGTTTGAAAGCACACACTTGCTAATGAGTGAAATGTATTCTTGTCATCTACTGTTTGCTATAACAGGCACAGAAACGGAATTAATTCAGAAGATTGATTAGCTTCTTTGAGCCAAAGTCATATACCTAATATTCGGTGGTAGACCGCATCCTGTCGAATAAAAGCAACCTTACAAAAACTATATCAAAGAAAAGCAACCTTCCAAAAACTATATTTGTCTTCACAAGTGAAATAGATTCTCACAAGTGAAGAAGAATCCACCATTGGTAATGGACACACTATTTTAAAACTATTTTACACGCAGGTCTAAGGCAAGAACAATACAAAATCAATTAGTATTTTGAATTGCGGGAAAAAAAGTGCGCGTTGTGAACGTCGCAAGTGATCGGCTGTGCATAGTACCTTCTTAAACTTATATAATTATACAACCGTCTTGATCGCAGCAAAAAAAGAGTAGTAAACATTAAAATCAGAGTGTTTCATGAACGTATTGTACAGAATAATGAGTAAAGCTAATTAAAAAGTGAATAATTTATATATTCATTAAGAAACTAATAAGATTAGTACAACGCCCTTAGATTAATTATCTCCCTTTTATATACAGTTACAATCATTTTGGATAACCAAACATATTTTAAAATATGTGTGTGATATTTGAAACCATGTATAGTATCAATATATTGCATAATATAACAGTAACTTTAAAGCAACAACAACAACAAAAGACGTTCATATGATTAGTAGCATACATGTTTAAGCATTAAAATATAAAAATCGGAGTAGGAAAAGTTTCGTCATAATTTGAGAAAGTTTATGCGTTTTATATTATTTCTTTTGTAGTAAATCTGTTCTTACATATTTTATTACATTTCTTATAGAACTAAAATGAATTAACTAATTAATTTCAAGCGAACATGTATTAAACAAAATATAATTGTCTTATTTTAAAAAAAAAATCGATATTTTTAAGTATAGTATTCCGAATCCAGGTGTTTAGGGGTCCGTCTACTCCATAATTCTTTATCTTGGCCAGAAGCTTCTCGTGAGGAACTGTATCGAAGGCCTTAGAGAAGTCTAGGATAATCATATCTGTTTGGCTGCCAGCGTCATGTTTCTTCAGTAGGTCATGTACGGTTGCAAGAAGTTGGGTTTCACAGGAGTACCCAGATCTGAAGCCATGCTGAAGGGAGGTAAGTTTGTTGTTGTTTTCGAGGTGTGTGAGGATATGTTTGCAGATAATGTGTTCAAGCAGCTTACATGAAACACAGGTAAGTGATACAGGTCGATAGTTCTCAGGGAGGTGTACGTTCCCTTTCTTGAATACTGGAGCGATAAACGCGTTTTGCCAGTCTTTTGGAAGCTGACCCGTGTTTATGGATGTTTGAAAAATCATGCGTAGCCCAGGAGCCAGTTGTGTGGCACAGTTCTTCAAGATGCTGTTAGAAATCTGGTCTGGACCGATAGCTTTGCTCGTATTGATGCTCTGTAAAAGTTTTTCAACGCCCTTAGATGTTATGACCAGTAGTGAAATAATTGGAGTAGGTTGACGGTTGATTATGGGTATAGTGTAGGATGGATCATCTTTGGTGAATACCGACTGGAACTGTTGGACAAGGATTTCTGCCTTTTCTTTACTGTTGTTTACTAAGTTACCAAGCTTTTTTAATGGCGAAATACCAATACTGTCTTGCCGTTTAGATTTAACATATCTACAGAATGGTTTGGTGTTGTTGTTATCAAGACTATCTTGTATTATGTTGTTTATATGGTTTATTTCTGCCAATTTGAATTCTCTCTTGCAGGTCTTCTGAAATGAGTGGTAGCTGTTCCACTGGTTGGTTTTCTTGGCCTGTTTGTAGAGACGGGATTTCCTTTTTAACAATATCTTCAGTTTCTTGCTGAACCATGGTACTGATCGTCTTTTTTTGATGATCTTTGAGGGGATGTTCTTGTCTATGGTTCTAGAGATGCCATTCTTGAATTTATTCCAGATGTCATGTACTGTAGTTCCAGGATTGGTACACATAGAGATGATGTCATCGGAGATGGATTCTGAGTCTACTTTGATGTTATCCCAATCTGCTTTGGAGTAGATGTAGATCTTACGGGGTTTCTGTATTAAGTATTGTGGAAGGATGTCTATATCTGTAACTATCATTGCATGATCGCTTATACCAGGAATTGATGTAGATGTCTTAACTAGTGAAGGGTTGTTGGTGAAGACTAAGTCGAGCATATTACCGTCTCTGGTAGGTTGGTTGTGTTTCTGAGTGAGTCCTTGGTCAATTGAGAGGTCTAATAGGGCTTGTTGAACTTTACGGTCTGCAGCACCAATTTTCACCGTCAGTTTCTTCCAAACTATGTCAGGGCAGTTAAAGTCACCAGCCAGTAAGATGTGTCTGCTTCTGCTGTTGTCGGTCAGCGTGTGTAGTGACTCATCTAGTTTCTCGATGTCATTCAGGTTGCGGTGGGGCATGTAAAATGATGAGATGAATAGGTCCTTCTTGTTCTTCAGCTTTATCTTGGACTAGGCTATTTCGCATTCAGTTACGAGATCCGGCTTCTCGTGGACCACTATGCCTTCTCTGGTAGCTGTAAAGACGCCTCCATTCAGGCCAGATGTCCTGTCATTACGATGGATGGTTTACCCCTCAGGGAAAACTTCACTGGTCTTGATGGCACTAGGTGCTGGATCCTTCCCTAGTTTTACACCTTTAAGCCAGGATTCTGTCCCGCATATAATATCAGGCTTGATATAATCCGTCGAAGCCTTGAATTCGGACTGATTGGCTTTTAAGCTGCAGCAGTTGACTGTTAGGAGTCTGAGGTTAACATCATTAGTACAGCTTACATATATTTATTGAATAATGATTTGTGTGGGTAATGATAATCATAGGCGTAGCCAGTTTTTCAAAATATATACGCACAGCAAAAAAATACGTTTGGGGGAGTGTGTGGCAGGGGGGTCCGGGGGACCTCCCCCGGGAAAAAAATAAAATAAGGAAGGAAATTGTGCATTCTGGAGCATTCTGAGGCACCTTTCTGGCATTTTATTATGCTTGGCATTTTTTGTATTATGCACGTGCGTATTGTGCGTATAGGGCGCTACGCCCTTGATAATTATGCAAGATTGTTATGTTTGTCAACCGACATCTAAAACGTATGTATAATACAGCCTAAGCCATCCAGGGTTGGATATAAGCCATCCAGATGTAGTCTCTATCACCCAGCCGCATGCCCACCTTTTCTGAGCGAACGAATAAATGGGTTTTCTTGGAAATTCCTGTCTTGACCAATCAGAAATTTTATCCGTTTTTCGATAAGCCTCGTTCTAAAGTCACACGTCCCTGTGCACATCGTTCCCAGACGTTCGCTATGCTCACTCCTAAGTGACGCAGATTGCGTACTTCTGGGTGACAGAGACTAATCCAGGTGTGGATGTTAGCCTTCCGGAGTGGAGATAAGCTTCCACGATTAACGTAAAGAGCGGTGGAGACGGTCCCCGTACCAGCGCAGCATGGCCAAGTTCTCGTAGCGACAACCCCCGGGACACAAGGTGCGCCGGTTATCAGTTCTCACTGGAGGAACATCACCCACAACCTCAGTGGAGGTTAATCATCTTACATATCGCGTCATCAACCCTTATAGAAGGCATTTGATGACAATCACCCATTGGATTCGCACATCATCATCTTCATGAGCTCTCGCGCATCACAGTTATCGCGCTAGATCATAGATCAACATTGTTATAACTTTAACAACACTTTAGTGTCGTATATAATCAGTCGACACATTCAGTATTTATTACAATACTAAGAACGTCTTAAACGTTCATGAGAACATTCTTTTCATAGTTCATCGGTGTATTCGCTTGTTTTTTTTTAGATAATTGTATATATATTTAACATATTTTAAAAAGTTGCATTAAACTTATGTTAATGCATTCACCGTCATTGATTCTTTCCTGAGTTATCCCCAACCACTAGGGTCATCCTGTGACACCTGTATTAGCGTATTATGACCAAAAATACCGCTGACACTTCAGAGTTCGGGCTTGGAGCGACACTATTACAAAGAGGAAAACCTATTGCTTTTGCTTCTAAGTCTCTTACTCATACGGAAGTAAATTACGCGCAAATTGAAAAAGAAATGTTTGCTATTCTCTTCGGATGCAAACGGATGCAAACGATTTCACCAGTTTGTCTATGGTAGAGACGTGACAGTACAAAGTGACCATTTGCCAATAGAGTCTACCATGAAGAAGCCTCTTTATCGAGTTCCCGCAAGATTACATCGTATGATGTTACAGTTACAGCGCTATAATCTTAATGTTACACACGTTAGTGGTAAGAACATAGCCGTAGCTGACACGTTGTCTTGGAAATTTCTCCCCGACACGTACCCTGGACTGTCGGATGGCATGGAGGTACAAGTTCATACTGTACTCTCTAATCTTCCCATAACTGACCGTAAACTAGACCAAATCAAAACACAGACGGAGCAAGATCCGCAACTGCGCTTACTCAAACATGTCATTCTACAAGGTTGGCCCAACACAAGAAAACAGTGTCCCTCTCAAATTACAGAGTACTGGAATTACAGGGACGAAATGACTTGTATCGTCGGACTGATTATGAAAGGTGATCGAATTGTAATTCCTCGAGCACTCAGGTCTCAAATGCTCGAAACTATACATTCAGGACATATGGGTATTGACAAAAGTCTACAGAGAGCCCGCAGTTTGCTATTTTGGCCAATAGTTGGAATCAAAGAAATGGTATCAAAATGTTCAATCTGCCTTGAACGTAGAAATTCAAATACCAAAGAGCCGCTAATGCCACACGATAAACCTTCATGGCAAATAGTAGCAACAGATTTGTTTACCTTGGACGGTAACGATTATCTTATAGTCGTTGACTATTACAGTCGCTATTTTGAGCTTAAACAGCTTCCCAATGCCAAAAGTCGCACTGTTATTGATAGAATGAAAGGCATATTTGCAAGATTTGGAATTCCATACACTGTTGTTAGTGATGGAGTTCCGTGTTATTCATCGCATGAGTTTGACACATTTGCTAAAGATTGGGATTTCAAGCACGTTAATTCAAGTCCATATCACAGTCAAAGTAATGTCCTTGCAGAGAAAACTGTACAGACGGTCAAACGAATTTTGTCTAAGTCAAAAGCCGATAGAAAGGATCCACTTATTGGTATGCTTGAGTATCGTACAACTCCTTTATTTTGTGGTTATTCACCAGCGCAATTACACATGGGTAAACAATTGAGTTTTGTCATTCCCACAATGCATCAACATCTGATCCCAGAAACACACGACCACAAGAAAGTTAAGGAAACTATGCTTTCTCAAAAAAGTGAAGGGAAAAGCTATTATGATAGTAACTCAAAACCCCTTACACCTGTTGAAATAGGCGAGTCAGTCAGACGGTGGCTTCAGGTGGGATAGCATTCGTGTGACGCATCCCTCCTCTCGCGTGACTTGTAGTCTACGGAGACAAACCTAGCAGTTTTTATTTTTTTTATTTTTTATTTTTTCATAACATTATATTTATTGAAAAACGACTAATTTTCGATTACATATATACACATCTTTCAAAACATACACAAGCAATTTAAATCCTCGTTAATAGTTTTACTTTAAAAGGCAAACATATATAAACCGTACCCCACCCATTTGTTATTTTAATAAAAAAAAAATGTTCTAATGTTCAACTTTTTTTATGACATTTCTTTCAAAACAAGTAAAAAATATATATAGTTCATCAGGCTTCTAATGATTTTTTATTAAAATTCTTTAAATTATACACATTTGGAGTTTTTCTGACATTTTCACTGTAAAATACTGTACACACAAATTTGACATAGAGATCAAATATAAAATTAGCTCAGTATCCACTTTTATATATGTATTTCACTACTGAAAAACAAAAATCTCATTTTTCTAAAGAAAAAGGATAACTTCTACTAAGTCTAATCTTTACCCCCTATTTTGTTGACAACAAAATAAGATCACGAAATTCGGCCTCATTTCCCTCCCCTAATTTTTTTATTTTATTTTTTATTTTTTTATTTTATAAAACTTTATTGATATTTACAACAATAATAACAGTATTATACATATAAACATATGTAGATAATATCTCTTTCTGATCACTTAATTCATGTAAATTGTTATGGTCGAATATGTCTGGTAGCGAATCTATCTTCCCTTTAGACTGCTCCACAGCCGTCATTAAAATAGGCTTGCTTGAGTGAACGAGACATGCGCCGTGGAGCAGTCTATCGTCCCTTTTCACAGGTAAACCGGATGTATACTCACCTTTACTCTATTTATAGAACAAGGACAGTGAACAACTAACATTTGTAAACATTGGAGGATATTGTGTTGTTTTCTTCAGGATATATGAAGGTATTACTTTTATTTTAATACCATATCAAACGATTTAAATCGCGATTTCAACTATTATCTGTGAAAAGACCCATCATTGACGTGTTATACTTCTATAACATCACATTCCTTAACCAACAGCTGACGTGTTTACATCATAAACTATAGATGACGACATGATAATGGTATTAATTTTATCAGCTTTCGGAAGTCAAAAAAAAAAAATACAAACCTGTGGAAAATCTGTTGAATCATAGTATATCATAATCAATACAGTAAGGTCATTTACGTATTTAGGTAAACATATTTATAACCCCGTACTTAGTATAGATTGTCAACAACACCTTTCATTGCTATAAATAGCTGAAACTAATACATAAGTACGGTCATTTACACGGCTTCTTAAATTCCTTTCATTGTTATGCTGGATTAAAGGGGTAAATAACCGACCGTAAATACCTTACATCCAAATGTATTAATATTTCAAATTCAGTAAAAGTGTTGGACGAAATAGGAACACAATAAGAGGTACCTCTCGTTGATATTAGATACTTGAGTGTGGACTGTTTTAAGTTTCATTTAAATGACTTGAACATTTTATTCACTGCCATCTGATTATCATTAGGACTAGCTCTGGGCTATACGTAAAAGTGGTCCAACGTAACCTGGCAAATAGTGTTTACAAAGGTGAGTCCGCGGTGTACAAAACCTCTCATTTTTTTGTGATTATCATTACTCATCACTACAAATAATCCAAACTTTTAAAAATCATGAGTATTATATTTGTATGTATTGTCCGGTGGAAGTTTATTTGACAGTTTCATGAAAAAAATTGTCCCAAGCATGTGTCTAATATATCTTATTAGGCCAAATAGCTGTTGTAGTTTCAGAGCAGATTTTCGATATGACTATGTTAAACGGTGACCCCCACGGGGCAGGGCCTGATTTGACACTTGGATCACCATTTGAATACATCGTAGAGGACCTTAGCCTTAAAGGGGTTGATGCACTATTTTCAAACAAGGTTTAGCCTATTTTAAAGGGCTCTGAAAACTTTAAAAAAACTGAAAGAATTATCAAAATTCCATGAAAAATAAAGGAGATATGACCTATTGAAAATGTGCAAAGAACATTAATGGAGGCGGCGATATATGCTATATATGCCTTGTTGTTTCAAAGAACAATGTTTCCCTGTGTAGAGCATGCACAATCTCTAAATACCAACTTTCTGATGTTTCAGAAAATATGTTTTAAAGAGTGTCCCTATATTAGTCAACGTAAAACTGTGACCCTCTTGGAGGGACCTTCGAAGTTTATCCCTAGATAAATATATGTAAACCATGCGACTCCCTGGAACGGGGTAAAATTGACCCAGGGTCACCATTTGAACAATCTTGTTAGAGCACAGTACGTTTATGCTAATACCTCCAGCACTTATAGTTTTCAGGAAGAAGATATGTCTATGTAACTCTATGTTAAACTGTGACACACGGGGTGGGCTAGATTTAACACCATGTCTTTGAACAAACTTGGAAGAGAATCATAAGGCCTATACTACATGTTATGTATGAAAGATCTATGCCTTGTAATTTCAGAGAAGAAATTTCAAGTTTTTTCCTATACAAGTCTATATAAAAACATGCAGACTGTCTATGTACTTAAAACGTCAGTTTTTAAACGTGTTGACTACTTCATTTAATCTAGGGGTTGACAATCATAAATAAACAAAAACTGTCGAAATTTGTTCAGTGGTTCTTGAGAAGACGTTTAACAGTCTAGGGACTCCTGACTATCTACGATGGCAAGCCATGCTGCATACAGTAAACTACAACATGGTTAACATCACGCTTCGCCATGCTGCATACAGTAAAACTACATATGATTAACCATCACGCTTCGCCATGCTGCAAAACAGTAAACTACAATATGGTTAACCATCACGCTTCGCCATGCTGCATACAGTAAACTACAATATGATTAACCATCACGCTTCGCCATGCTGCATACAGTAAACATGCTGCATACAGTAAACTACAATATGATTAACCATCACGCTTCGCCATGCTGCATACAGTAAACTACAATATAATTAACCATCACGCTTCGCCATGCTGCATACAGTAAACTACAATATGATTAACCATCACGCTTCGCCATGCTGCATACAGTAAACTACAATATGGTTAACCATCACGCTTCGCCATGCTGCATACAGTAAACTACAATATGGTTAACTATCACGCTTCAGTTTCATGAACTGGATGGCACGCTGACAGAAGAGAAGAGAGTATTTATTATTCTGCATGTCAAATTAGTGACAATTTTGATCAAACAATTTCAACTTTCAAAATTCTACTTTCGTTTTCAATCAACATCATCATGAATGCTCATGTCCATAGCTCATGTCAGTCAGCGGTTATGGCAGACCATCACTTTCCTTTCGAGAAAGTGAAACAGTGTTCACTTTGAAGCCGCGAAACAGCGACTAACCATGCGGGACAGAATAAATATTCCATTAGAAATGCAGATTAACAAAGTTTCAACAGACTGGCCGAAAATAGGTCATTGTTTTATGACCAATAAGAAGCAAAATCGGTGTTTTCCTTACCAAATTCCATGCTTTTTGCCATTTTATATATAGAATCCCCGTATGCAGACTGGTTATCATCTTGTAAACATTGCAACTGGTTAGCTGACCAATTATCCGGTTCGTTCAGAGACGAAATTTCCACGATTGAACAGCGACATTTTGATCCCAAAAATGTCCTGGCTATCCATCAATGTGTCGAGTTATGGATAGCCAGGAGTCTCTCGACTGTTTAAGGTTCCGACGTGTTATGGTAATGTCGGCCATCTTGGATGTCGCGCTGACCTAATTTTAACAAAGTTATAATTCATTGACCTATGTATCATCCATGTGACCTTTGGTCAACATTGACCCAAGCTGTTTTTGTGAAGAAGTTGTTTCAATAGCTTACCTACTTTCTTATTAAGCGTTCGGCTCAGGTGAGCTAAACAGGCTTTATTTGAAAAATCGGGGAATGGCATTCCAAGTTGTAATGTTCAAACGTTTCTCACGACCCAGAGTTGTTCTGATGAATGCTTTATTTTTGGAGGGACTTTAATTATCCGAATGTTGTGTTTTCACTATTGTGCCAAGTTTTGGCGAATTAATACAAACATCTACAAGAATGTTGAACTCTATTTCCTAGAGGAAAACGGTGTATGACTTTCAATAACTTAGCTACGAATTTCGGAGAGAGCTTTGTCATAATGAACACGCCATAGTTGGGCATTGGCTTCCCTCAGCACAACCATATTGGGGCATAGGGTTCCATCAGCCCCCAACCCCAACCGAAACCAGACCCAATTTATTATTATTATTATTTCTGTGTTTTTTTAGTTCTACTGGCCGAAGGCCAGCAGAGCTTATTGGATGGCGAGTTGTCGGAACTCTACCAAACTCTACCAAGGTCTTTATATCGATAAGGGCTTGAGCAATTTCGAAAAACAGCCAGATCGGATTAGTTTCACCGGAGTTATGGCCCTTGATTTGCTGAAAAATGCCATATTCAGCCTTGTGAACACGAGCACCATTTATTATTTGATCTTTAGACAACTTTGCACAGGTTGTTAATATCAATAAAAGCTAGCCAGATCGGATTAGTAACACCAGAGCTATGGCCCTTTTGTGGTGAAAAATGCCATTTTCTGCCTTGTGACCATGCGAGCACCTTCATTTATTATTTAATCTTTACCAAACTTGCATAGATTGTTAATACCAATGAAAGTTCGAACAAATTTAAAAAACAGCCAGATCGGACCAGTAGAGTTATGGCCCTTGATTTAGTTAAAAAAAAGCAAGCTGTATTTTGCCTCATTAAGGTGATAGGGCCTTCATTTTTCATCCGATCTTTACTAAACTTTACCAGATTGTTAATATCGATGAAAGCATGGACATGTTCGAAAACCAGCCATATTGGATTGGTAACACCAGAGTTTTGGCGCTTGATTTAGTTCACAGTGCTGTATTTTGCCTCGTTAAGACGATAGGCCTTTATTTGGCCGGATTTCAATGGAACTTTTGCAGGGATAAGCCTAGTTGTGCATATCGCCACCGTTCCGGTTGAATGATTTTGGCAGTTATGACTTTTTAAAGGGTTTAATACACAAACTTTATCCGGACCAGTTCTCCTGAACCCCTGGTCGGATTTCATAGAAACTTGGCAAGGTTGATCAGAATCAAGCCTAGTTGAACACATCGTCGCCATGTGACAGTTGAATGATGTTTTGGCGGAGTTATTGCCCTTTAAATGTTTTAATACACAAACTTTGCCCAGATTGGTCTCTTCTGAACTACTGGCCGGATTTCAACCAAATTTTTAGGGATGATCAGTACCAGGCATAGTTGTGCATATCATCAGCATGTTATGGTTGAATGTTTTTTGGCGGAGTTATGGCCCTTTAAAGGTTTTAGTACACACACTTTGTCCGGACTAGTTTTCCTGAACCCTTGACCGGATTTCAGCGAAACTTTGCAGGGATGATCAGGACCAAGCCTAGTTGCTTATGTCATCGCCATGTTCCTGTTTAATGATTTTTGACAGCTTTATGTTCCATTATACACACAATTTATCCGGGCTAGTTTTTCTGAACTCCTGGATTGATTTTTAATGAAACTTGGCAGGAATGATCAGTACCAAGCGCAGATGTGCATATTGTTTCTGTGTTCCGGTTGAATGATTTTGGTTGGAGTTGTGGCTCTTTAAAGGTTGTGTTATACATAAACTTTGTCCCGACTAGTTCTCCAGATATCCTGACCGGATTTCAACGAATCTTGGCGATGATGATCAGTACCAAGCCTATTTTTGCATGTCATCGCCGTGTTCCATTGAATGAATTTTGGCAGAGTTATGCCCCTATAAATGTTTTATTAACATAACTATGTACAGACAAATTCTCCTGAACCCTGACCGGATTTTCATGAAACTTGGCTGGAGGAATGAACTGTACCAAGCCTAGTTGCCCATATCATTGTCCTGTTCCGGTTGAATGATTTTTGGTGGAGTTGTGACTCTTTAAAGGTTTTAATACACAACATGTGTCCAGACTAGTTATCCTCAACCACCATTATGTTTACAACGAAAATTGGTTGCGTGTTCTTGTTGAATGATTTTTGGCAGAGTTATGGCTCTTTAAAGGTGTTACATATGGTTTCACACATTTCGTCCCGATAAGTTTTCCTGGTTCCCTGGCAAGATTTCAATGAATTGGAAGAGATGATCATCCCCAAGCCTAGTTGCGCATATCCAATCGTCGTGTTCCAGTTCAATGGTTATTTAGGGACTTGATGTCCAGCATAATAAAATAAACGAGTTTTGACCGCCTGCACAAAAGGGCCCCTCTTCAGGAGTGAAACTTGGGGAACTTGCAATAATTTATTATATAGGAGTTTCCGCCTTGTGATGCTAACTTCATACCATTTGAGATGTCATGTCCATATGTGGTGTATTTCTTAGTTAAGGATGTGCAGATGCACAATATATTTTCATATTTTGGTTCCGTTGCTGGGGCCCCCGAGGGAATAATCTGGTTAAAACAACAGCACAATTTACTGTCCAAATATGGATGCATTTATTAACAGGTTTTGTTACTCTAGCGTAAAGGGGCCCCTCTACAAGGGTACTTAGGGGACTTATAGTAATTTATGATTGACTCTTGGGCCTCTTGTTTTACATTTTAAACCATAACTAACCGATATTTATACCCACCCCACTCATAATCAATATTCCCCACTCGTTGGAAATACCCAGATTTATGATTCATATCCTATACATAATGCTTACCTGCTACTACTTACTTTATACATATACATATGGTTGGTGACGATACATACACATGTAGTTGGTGACTGATAACACGCATGTCGTATGCTATATATAGATGGTTATAAATAGTAGTATTGTAGGTTGTATTAAACAGAGTTTATGGGATGACGAGTTGTCTTTTGCCTGGTTAAGACGATAAGGCCTTCATTGTTTATCCGATCTTTACCAAACTCAGGCAGGTTGTTGATTTCAGTTAAAGCTCGGGAAAGTTCGAAAATCAGCTAGATCAGATTATTAAGACACTAGAGTCAAATCTGACCTCGTCCCGGGGGTCACAGTTTTACATAGAGTTATATAGAAAAACTATTTTATGGAAATATTTTCGGAAACTACAGAATCTAGAGGTCTAATATTTTGCATTAAGCTTATGGTCCTCTATCAAAAACTATCTGATCTGACATATTTTATCTGACCCGCGTGTGTTACTGTTGCAAGTGTCTACATTGGACAAAGGTCTTCAGGAGAGCGATTAAGGGCTAGTTCAGGGCCAAATATTCAGGGCCATTTGGTCTTGCTTATTTGATTTCAACCAAATTTGTCATACGATGTAACCAAAGAAATTGAAACAGTATTACATTATACAATGGCAAACCAAAGATCTCTCCCAAGAATTCTCAAGAATTCTCAAATCACATGCATACAATTTATCATGAATGGTTCATGCTTAAGTCAAAATACGCACGTATGTGAACTTAAAGATTTAATATTTAAAAACGTCCTACGTTATATTGAAAACTTACTTTGTTTTATTGTTAATCTGTAAAACAAGTTCATTACAGTTTCGTTAACTATATACATATACTGTGATATAGATGTTTTTGCAAAAACTACTAACACATGTACAGCTGCCATCTAACCATATTGAAACCAATAATTGTATTATTTCATGTGGAGGCCCCGGGTTCAATCCTCCGTGGTGCCACTGAGTTCCGTCGGTGTGTTCTTGGGCAAGACACTTTACCTTAGCCTCGTCCGTCGGATGGGGACGTAAACCGGGCGGTCCCGTGTATCGGTCTATCCTCCAAGCACGTTAAAGAACCATAGGAATCTATTCGATAATAAGAGTAGGGCAGGTTCCCGGATTCCTATGTATCCTTCCCCTCTCTCTGGGGCGGCTCTAAATAACCTATACTGTGTTGATGAGCCGTTAAACAACATTCAATTCAATTCAATTCATGTGCATGGGCCATATTTGGCTTACAATAAAACAGAGGTTAATCAACACTGTTTTCGTATTACGGGATATAATTCCCTCGGCCAGTTTACATATCTAGTAAAAAACCTCGTGCCGTAGGTTTTTTACTAGATATGTGAACTGGCCGAGGGAATTATATCCCGTAATACGAAAACAGTGTTGATTAACGTATATATTACATTCGTTTACTAGAATGTGCCTTAATTCAATAAATATTTCTGGATTCACTAGGGGTCTACTTTGCCTTACTTTCGAACTTCGCGCAAGAATACACCACAACTGAACCATTTCCCAACGGAATTACAACTTTTAATTCCCTCAGAATCACAGGCAGAAATTCTATTCTTTATCAATTATTATCTTAATCATTAAACACATTACGGAACCATACAGCCAACCATTAAACACATTACGGAACCATACAGCCAATCATTAAACACATTACGGAACCATACAGCCAACCATTAAACACATTACGGAACCATACAGCCAATCATTAAACACATTACGGAACCATACAGCCAATCATTTAAACACATTACGGAACCATACAGCCAATCATTAAACATATTACGGAACCATACAGCCAATCATTAAACACATTACGGAACCATGCGGCCAATCATTAAACACATTACGGAACCCTACAACCAATCATTAAACACATTACGGGACCATACAGCCAATCATTAAACACATTACGGAACCATACAGCCTCATTAAATATATTACGGAACCATATAGCCAATCATTAAACACATTACGGAACCATACAGCCAATCATTAAACACATTACGGAACCATATAGTAAGTAGAGCGATATAGCCCTCTTGGGTCTCTTGTTAGGCTTTTATTTCGATTGCCATGCATTGAATATAAGATTAGTAAACGATGTGTGTTAACGCTACTTGACCGTTAATAAAAAGGGTGAACATACTCTATATACGCACACATGCTTGTATTTTGTTAAACAGAGAATTAGACGAGGTTCTTGTCCAACAGTTCCGTAAGGTCGTTGATGGTATACGAATTGAAAAACAGTTCTTATGAATAAATGTTATTGACATGCATGCACTTTACATGTGTAGTCTAACTGTGTATATTAAACTTCATTTTAAAAGAGTGACGGATAGAATAATTTTGTTCACATAAGTAAAGCACGATACTTCACGAGGTAATATATTCTTTACAAAATGTACAGAAATAAAAGAAAATTGTTTGTTGTTTAGCAAAAGGGAGAGCTATTGTTTTTCACCCCGGCGTTGGTGTCGGCGTTGGCGTTGGTATCTGCGTTGGCGTTCCATAACTCTGTATTGCTATTTAGCAAAAGTATGGTCCTTTTTCAACTAGACCTTCTGGTTAAAGTTTGTTGTCAAGTCCATGTATTGCATTAGCTTTCTTTTTTATTTCATATACTAGATCACCCACTTACACGGATACTGTGAAGATGTGCGTCTGTGCAAGTTAGTGAGAATAAAAGTAAAAGTGTGATAGACAGGACATGAAGGTTGAGAGTGAAATCGATAAAATGTTGAAAGTGTTAATTTACAGAGGAGTGGGTAGTAAAAGTCTGACATCAAAAACCTAACACGATAGACAGAACTCACTGCCACATTGAGCTGAATTCGGGGTTCAAGCGATAACTATGTTGGCAGTTTATTCACACTGACAAATGTTAAGCGGAAAAATGAATATTTGTTAAAAAATAACATATCTGTGTTAGAAGGCGGGGGTTACTATGCCAAGTCTTTTGGAAGTGTTTTATGAAAAAATTGACCGTTGAGATAGCTACTACCAAGTGAACCATTTTGTATTTATAAAAGAGTCTGGCATCAGTCCTCCTCTGCTCCAGGCCATGTATTTCATTACCAACTATACATATCTATCATACTAAGATACATTTAAGAACAAATTAACAACGATCCTGGAACAACGATAAACATTATATAGTTCCTGGAACAACGATAAACATAATATAGTTACTGGAACAACGATAAACATTATATAGTTCCCGGAACAACGATACACGTTATATAGTTCCTGGAACAACGATACACGTTATATAGTTCCTGGAACAACGCTAAACGTTATATAGTTCTTGGAACAACGATACTTCCTGGAACAACGATACACGTTATATAGTTCTTGGAACAACGATAATTCCTGGAACAACGATACACGTTATATAGTTCCTGGAACAACGATAAACATTAGATCGTTCCATTATACAATTTACGGAACAAGGACATATTATATAGAGATTATTAAACTGCTGGGTTCGATTATAGCAAAATATTTCACGAGGTGATAGACGTATGATTCTTTAAAAAACACGCCTACCATCGAGTGAAGGATTACAGTATAATCCAACCCGACAGATAATTAATCTATTTATTACATTTTAAATCAGTCTGTGCATGATTTAATCGACATACTTTTCTTTTCAAATGGCATCACGGTCTTCAACACGTTGTTGACCCCATGATGCAACCGTTCAAAGTCACATTTATCAATACTAGTGATTCTGAGTTTTATTTCACTGAGAAACCGATACAAATGTAGTAAATAAAATAGGAGTTAAATATGCCCTACCGTCAGAAGAGAACACTTTCTTGGGGGTAGGTTCCTAAACAGCTAAAGGGGTCCTGTTGGTGGAAAGTTGTATTTAAGGAAAAGGGATATTCCTTGAAGATTAACATGTTGTTTGTGTTAGTTTTGTTTGTGTTAGTTGTATCCAAGCGACCCCCTTTTAAGTATGTATTGACATTCACACTAGCGTTTGTTTAGTTCTGTGTGGAGGCCGTAAAATGTCGCCCGACTACAAATCAGTAGTGTTATTATTTACTGCTCCTTTGGGATCATCAATCCCATTCTGTGTTGCTTTAAAGTAGAATATCGCTTAAGCCGGTGCTAGTGGGCGTGAGAGGTGTTGCATTTTATAATTACCTCTTATGAACAGATTCAATAAAACCGAGTCTGTTACTTTCTCTCTTTGCTGCTTCCAATTGATCACCTTATCAGTATTTATAACATAGTCACTATCATATGATTTGCCCATTTCGCAAATATATCGTGGACTCCATTAAGACAAAGTACCATTTGCGATGCCAACATCTACTTCTAACTTGTGTATGTATTTTATCTGCAGGTAGGTTAAACAAGTCATGACCAACGTACAACGGCATCCCACTATACCACTCACTAAGCGGGACTCTCTGGTTATGAATGGAAGCAGAGTTTCGTTAGTTTCAAATGGATCAAACCTTAATTCAACCCACTTAGAAGATAACGACTTTGTAAACACGCACGCTAATATGTCTGCGGGAAAGCCAAGGACACCGAGGAAGGAAATAAAACGGACGGAGTCTTACAAAAAGGCGCTAAATCGAGAATCTGTCGGTGACGAATTAGGTGATTCGTTTTTAACGGAAAAAGACGTTCCAAAACGTGAAAGCGGAATAAAGGCCAGCTATTTGGAAGACAGAAAGAAATATAACACCTTACCTATACGAATTGACGCTGCTTCTCCTTCCACAAATAAAACCGCCAAATCTAAACATCAAAGAAATAATGGTATTAGTAGTAAAACTGATTTGCATAGAAATGCTTCCCAAAAGTCAGGAACGTATCCGTCGCCTGATACAGACGAGGATCAAAGAGCCATTCCACCGGAAAGGAAAAAGAAAAGTACATTCAAATTAGTTAAAGAGCGACTAATTCTAACATTTAGAAGGGAAAGAGAAGACGAAAAACACAAGAAACCAAAAATAAAAAAAGACAAATATGCCTCTCCAAATATGACGCACCGCGGACGCGTGAAAGCAGGCAAGGATGGCGGCACTAAGGGATTACCAAGTTATGAACTGGGAAATACGACTACAGACGCTTCCAGACTAGAACCCGATCATAGTAGACTCGATCATGGCTTGAATGGTAGTGATAGAAGGTCTGGTAGTCACAAAGAACATAAAAGTGATTCAATCAAAGAGGCAGGCAAAATAGAAACGCTCCTTGATGAGAAGTCTAGTTCAAATAAAGACAAGAAAGGTGACGGTCACTTCAATCTCTTCCAGTCTATAAGAAACAGCTTCAGGCGCAAACAAGCACCTTTAAGTAAGTACCGTTTAGCAGATGTTTGTTTTATTGATTGTTAGAAATGTTACACATTACATATACCTTTAGTATGTCGGTGTGTATTCTCAAGTTTAATAAATTGATTGCAAAGTAATGTGCATCAGTACTACCGAACTATCTACAATGAGGTGTTGTCTATTAGGTTTTGTCCATTTCTATCTACGATAAGGTTTTGTCATTTCTATCAACGATAAGGTTTTGTCCATTTCTATCTACGATACGAGTTGGTCTATTTTTGTCTACGATAAGGTTTTGTCCATTTCTATCTACGATAAGGTTTTTGTCCATACGGTTTTGTCCATTTCTATCTACGATAAGTTTTTGTCCATTTCAATCTACGGTAAGGTTTTGTCCATTTCTGTCAACGATAAGGGTTTGACCATTTCTATCTACGATAAGGTTTTGTCTATTTCTATATTATATGGTAAGGTTTTGTCTGTTTCTATTTACGATGACTATCATGAGACTTGTTCATTTCTATCAACGTTAAGGTTTTTTCCATTTTCATTTACGATGAGATTTTTCCCATTTCTATTTATAACGAAGGTTTTCCATTTCTATCTTCGTTGAGGTTTCTGCCATTTCTATCAACAGGTTTGCCCATTTCTATCTACGATTTGTTTTTGTACATTTATATCTACAATGACAGGGTGGGTGGCTACACCACGTGCTTTTTTGATCGCGTACACGTCTACTAAGCGAGCCTGTTCTTCAACGTATAATGACAAGGTGATTATTCCCGCACTTTCTGAGATGACTCCAATTAAAATTTCCCGCTTACCACGTCCTGATCGCTTCTGCAAAATTGAACAGTTTGAATTGTCTTTAGCAGCGGGGGAAAATACTCGCTTAGATTAAAGTAGATGTATAAATCGAACAAGAAATGTACCATGCAAGGACAAGTATTCACTTTTATTATATAATCCAATGATACATTGCAGTAAATAATTTGTTTGCCTCAAGGCTAAGGTTTAAATAAAAGTGTTTAAAATATATATTGTTAAAAGTACATATGTAAGTACCAAACTATTAATATTGTTTACAAAAAAAGCAAACGGAAAACGATACTTCCCACAATTTGTGTGTAACGTTTATACATGTTGAAGATATTTACGAATCACTTCACTATTTCAGTTCAAAGAAGACCAAAGAAACAATCATTCGAGGAGCAAGGTGATAGCTCTAAACCACCTGGGTCGCAGACAGTGCAAAAACAACAAGCTCAGTCACGTGATAAAAATGAAAACGACAAAACACTTCTAACATCAAATAAACATAATCACTATGAATCAGATCCAGTAAACATTCCACCAGCAAAGGACAAAGTGCCTTTGGAAGAAAAAATCGAGCTGGAAGAGTATATGTTTGAAGAGGATGACTCGATTACAGAACTATTCGGATTTATTATAGATCCTTCGAGATCAGGTCCAAGAGGACACCCATCAGGTCCAGGAGCACACTCGTCAGTTTCAGGACGACACTCAGCAGTTTCTGGAGGATACCCGTCATCCGTTATCAGTTCTAATGGAAGGCGTGACAGGACACAGTTAAAACTTGAAGGTTTGAGTACGTGCAGACCTAACCGTGTTGACACAACAATAGCCCCGACACCAGTGCCTGTCGGTAGGCATTATTATGGTCAATCAGATTTGTCACCAACTGTGGAAATAGATGGCCTGGATTATGCAGGTTTGTTGAATTTTGAACATTACTTACTGTCCATCGCGTTAAAGCGTATTTGTTTTTGGTAATTATTAATAGCGAAGTTAATTTGTATGATAATAAAAACATATAACAAACTAATAGATTGTTCTTAAAAGTAAAATCAGCTGACGTTCAATACGTTTTTGTTTGCCTGAAAACGTTTTAGACGTGTTTTATTGTTGCGTGTTAATGGGTATTGATAACAGGTGTGTAATTATTATCAATATAATATAGATGCTCCAACTACAGAGGTTCCAACGTTCGCAGAAGAAGATTTGGAATGCTTTGATATTTCACAAGACGAACGGCAGCGACGAATAGATGATGTCGCAAAGCGTCTGGCCGCCATAGGCGATAGAATCGCGGCCGATAAAGAATCAGAGAGTTCCTGTTCAGAGGTTGAAGGTCATCGCGTTGGAAGGAGACAATCAAGTAAGTCAACTAGTCGTGTTTATTATGCCACCATGTCTCGTAACCCTATAACGTTATCTGAAGTCTGTAAGCTTATTTATCAGTGTTTAAATATTTGTTAATACAATTATATAAATTACTGTCAATGTTGCAATGATATACACCAGTCAAAACGAGAGTAGTAGTATTCCATTGATTATGGGGCGCAGTTTTACAATGTTTCTTTATTTATAAGATATCCATAAAATACTGGTGAATTAATGAGATCCTTAATTGAATTATGATATTCCTAATCGAATTATAGATATCCATACATCAATTATAAATATCTATAAATCGATTTATATAATATCATAAAATGTATTACGGATATCTGTAAAATGAGATATCTACAAATAAAATACATCGATTATAAGATCGATTTATAAAGATCTCATAATAAATAAATTTAAATCGAATATAATCCTAAGATAAAATATCTTATATTCGATTTATGGATATCTATCTTTCAAATATTGATATCCTTAATTCATTTATAGATATCCTGGTGAATACAAAGTAAAACGACGCCTCATAGTTGTTACCATTATCGCTAGTACTATCAACAGGTGGGAGAGAGTATGAAGAACAATAATTTAACTGAGACACGTACCCGTACAGTGTATTTTTTGCAGGTTTTGAAAGAGGGCTGATTCGATAGCAAATGATTAACCCTAACTGAAGTTATTTGAGATTGCTCATTACGTGGTCCCACCTTAATTCCATTAAGTGATGGGAAAGCTTTTATTAGAAGGATTTTATAACGGAGATTTCGACAATAAAACACGTATAAAACAATTTCTACTAGAAAAATAATATACTAGGAACCTGTTTTGAAAATTATCTATTAAATGTTTTAATTTTACAATGTGCAAACTTTTAAAGACGAAGTTAAGGTTTTATTTCATACCCCAGCCAAACCCCGTTTTCGCTTCTTAGACATGTTAGAGAAGGGGTTGGGTGGGGTATGAAAATTAATACTCGGACCACGTAATGCTATTTTACATGACAAAGGAACATGTTCTTGTCGTAAACTATTTCTTTTTCAGTCAACTTTCAAAATTAAGGTGTTTTTTGCACTGAAAAATTCAATTCTAATGATATACAATTGTCGTCCTTGAATGCTGCTTTTCCTGTTCGATTTTTGTATCTATATTTATATACTTACTGTTACAATTGCTCATGTTAATGCTGAAACAATCGCTGCGAACAATAATACAATCTTACATTGTATGTTTTGCAGGTTTTGAAAGAGATCTGATGATGGACCTTCGTAGATTTGGGGATGACTTCGACAAAACTTTATTTGGAAAGGTAAACTAGATAAGGGATATTGGAATACAAGTTTTTAAAACGTGTTTTCATACACACAGACAATATAAAAATCTTTAAATATATTCACATTTGAAATACTAATACTATGTGATATTTATTTTATTATACCGAACAAATACTCCTAATATACTAATATACTCGATAATGAAGCAAAAATTGTTGTTGCTGTTGAAAAAATCTATTTTTAGAACTGATCTTTTCAAAAAGCTATCGGGATGATATTTCGCGCTATCACCCTCTATGCGTGACGCGTTGAGGGTGATAGCGCGAAATATCAACCCGGCAGGGTATGGGGATTTTACATGGATTGTGATAATACTAATACTGTGTAAAGGGTGTTCCACAGGTATTTATATATAATGGCATGAGCTTGTTTCTGCGCTAACTAAAAATATACCAGATGCAGCATACAGTTTTATTTTACTTAGAATTTGAAACATATAAATAACCACTTGAAGTACGGTTGTTACAAGTTCTTCTCTGTGTACAGGATGGTGTGAAGTGCAACATTAGTATCCTTCCCATCGTGAAGAACATCCTGGCCTCGCAGGACTACTCCAGCTTTCAGCGCATAGTGCACCAGGAACTCTCGAACACCGTCGGCTGGGAAACGGTAATGCATTATGATAAAAATTTACTGAAAATCGAAATATTAGATTTCTTATTGAATGAATTGTCTGCGATCTTATACAGATAATCGTCATTTTGATTCGACAATTTGTCCTTTATGGACTTAAACATGGTAGGGCCTAATAGGAACCTTGTGGCCGCAACTAGTCATTCATTTTTGAAAAAAAATATCCAACCATGTTTGCGGTCATATTACATCCTCATGTACAGTCGACACTTTCTACTGGAGTCATGGCTATTATACGACGGAGGGAAAAGTCGCAGCGTTTTGCGTCTCATCTACAGTATGGTCAAATAATCGTCTTATTATATGATAAAGTTTGATATATAATGCAAATCTTATGATAATTCAGCAATTATTACCAAAATGGATTTATTCATATTTCTCCAGGCGAGTGACATTGGTAACTCTGTTATTGTTTTGTAGAAAATGCTCTGAACAACCGAACGCTTTGCCTATATTTCTCCTGGGATGAAAATTGTCATATAGGGCCCTGATATCTCCTAAACTTTGTCACATTTACTACTACATAACAAAGGATTCCAGAACGTTTGAAACATGAAAGCGCCATTTATTTTGACCTGCATTTTAACTTCCGGCCTTTTAAATGAAAACAGACAGCGATTTTTGTGCATTTTGTTGGCTCAGATTTGTGGTTTGTTTACGCGATACCAAGAGTAGACATATAGTCAGATAGCGTCATTACTACACCCGCTACATACGGATAACTAGGTTTCGCGTATTCTTTCGCGTGAATACGCTATCCACACGGTGCGAACAACGGCCAAAACAGTGTACATAGTACTGTGAACGACAACCTAGGTCGAAGTGAATAGATACCATGTTATTACCCTATATAAAATGTTACTGAATAGGATTTTTCAAACGTTCTGGATTCCTTTTGATACATAATTAGGTTCAGGCAGTTACTTATGACATCATACAATCCAGGTTGCGTGGTACACATATCTCATAAAAACAACAGTGTGCCTCGTAGGAACTGGTAAGGAGGTGGGAAAGATAGTGACAAGTAGAGCCAAGCAGTACTTCAAGTCCTCTATCAAACCATGGGTAGTGGCAAGACCCAACGGCTGGGTAAGTGTAAATAGTGTCCAATATTCCAATGACAACGAGCACAAAAGTGATATAAAGAAAACTACTTAGTAAAATTTGAAACAGTTAAAGGGACACATGGCAATCTTGAGTTTTATATCAAGCGTTGAAATTAGCATCTTGGTTTATTAATCCCGCATCTTTTTGAATTTAAAACAGCTTGCCTATAATTAGATAAACAATTGAGATTTCATTTCTTCTTCATTCTACCAAACTTTAGATATATATATTTGGTGCAATATATAGTCAACAGTTGAAAACAATTTGCTTTCAACAATTCTAATAATCAATATTAATGATTGCAAATATGCAAGAAATGTAGAAAAGCTAATAGGACGCCTGGACTTTTGAACAAGTCAAGATTGCCGTGTGTCCCTTTAAAAATGAAATTAGCGACAAAGATTATTCAACTTTAAATTAACTGTTTGAATGAGGCAAATACTGTGGTCCTTGAATGCTTCATTTCCTGTTCGACTTTACATGTACATTTCCTATAATAATAATAATAGATAATGAAGTCGTATATCAGTACTATATAAATAAGTCGTACATGACTTCATATAAAGGGTGTGGCGTGGCCCAGTGGATAGTACGGTGGACTCAAACTCGGGGGACCCAGGTTCAAGCCTCGCCACTGAGTTTCATCGGCGTGTTCTTGGTCAAGACACTTTCCATTAGCATCGCCCGTGAGATGGGGACGTAAACCGGGCGGTCCCGTAAATCGGTGAGACTATCTTCCGAGCACCCTAAAGAACCATAGGAATCTATTCGATAGTAAGAGTAGAGCAGGTTCCCGGATGCTTATGTACCCTTCCGCTCTCTCTGGGGCGGCTCCAAATAACCTATACTGTGTTGATGCGCCGATAACAAAAATCAAGTATGTACATCTGTTAGTAATATACGCACCGTTTAAATTATTTATGATTTAGTAACAACATTCAGCCTATCCATCCATCAATTCAATTTTAAAAGACAAGAAATGTTACCTGAAATTAAAAACTAATCAAGTCATGTTATCCAATTTCAGGAGTCTATCTATGAAGAAACTGATGTGGATACAGACGTTGATTGAGTAAGAGTGTATGAAACCGTTCGATGGTTCATGTCAAGATCCAGAGGTCGTGGGTTCGATCCTCGCCATGGGTGTGTTATTTATCATTGAGCAAGATTATTAATCACATTGCTTAGTAACGACAAGGATCTTATCAAGAATTGGAATGAACGTGGAAACCATCTTATGGTAAAGGAAAATTGAAAAAAAATGTAAAAGGGTACAACAATTTAAGGGTACTAATACGAAGGGGAAAAGCACAACTTACATGTTTATATGGCGGTAATAGGGTAGCTTAATATTGTCTTCGTGAACGTTTAGGCGTCCTCAACACTGTTCCCTCGAAAGTTTTAATAACGTGACATTTTAAGGGCGAAGTGTTGCTTGTTTTAGACTCACAAGAATGATACCGTGTACTGAAGTGATTGAAACGGCAGAGGTTGAGCATTAAAGGAAAGTAGTCGTCATCTCCCTTCATAAAGGTTGATTCGGTGTGCACGTTTAGAGTTAGCAACAGAGGAACGTTTTTACCAGCGTTACAAAACAACTAAGAGAAGTTATTTTCGAATAAAATGAAAATGTTATAAATGTCGATAATATTGGCATGTAATGTCAATATTATTTTACTTTAAATAATAGCAGTGTGTGGCATGCAGAAGAACATGCCAAAATATTGAATTGGTTGGCGGAGTTTATTTATTTTAAGCTTTATTGACCAGACCTGTCGAACGTATGCAAGGATCGTCTTCTGTTGACAATATTTCATTGCGGGATGAGTGGCTGGTACACACTTAAAACCTCTTCTGAAATCCTGTATCCGCCAGTCAGTTGTTCCGTTTGCGCATTTATGCGAAATTTTGTGATGTAAAATGAGTATCTGTGATATGAACATTATAGTGTTTCCAAAAATGTCCATTGATGTGTGTATGTTCACTATTTCTCTATTTTTAGCTCGACTATTCGAAGAATAGGAGAGCTTATGTACTCGCCCCGGCGTCGGCGTTGGTGTCGTTGTCGACGTCGACATCCCACGTCAAGGTTTACGTGTAAACTGTGTTTACACTTCTTTCTATCTTACATTTCTTATCCTAGCAAAAAATTACAACCAAATTTGCCCATGGGCTTCCTTATAGCATTATCTTAAGGGCTGCTCAAGTAATTTTGGTTTCTATAACACATGGACGCCCATGTAACCCATGGGCTGCCATGGAACCCACATTTTGATAGCCCTTAAAATGTGTCTCATTTCACATCAAATTGTGCGTGTAAGCTGTGTTTACAAGTCTAGATCTGTTACAGTGTTTGACCTAGCTCAGCTTAATTTGGGAAATGGTTTCCTTAAAGTATCTGGTAAAAGACTGCGTAAGTTTTGTCTTCTACAAGTGTGCAATAAAGGCAGCTCAAGGTTTGCATGTAAGCTGTTGTATATATCTATATCTCTTAAAATATTTTTCTTATGTCACCCAAATTTTGATTTGGGATTTCTTATAGCATTATTCATCTATCTCATATTTCACCCTTATTGGGGCAGTATTGTCAGTGCTTCAAAAGTTTACTGGCATTTTAAAAAATTGGCAGGCAAAATGCCAGTAAATAATTTGAGCCTGGTTTTAGGAGTTGACTGTTACTTGTTATCAGCGCATGCCATTTCAAACAATGCCGTACAGGTAATATGTACTATTATTATACCTCAAATAAAACGCCTATGGGAAATCCCCATAAACAACAATGTGTCATTTCTTAATATATATATGATCTATTTATAGATGAAAGTTTTAGTAATATTTGAATAATTATATTTCAAATTCGTCAACAGTATCAATATATAATATATTATCTGTATAATATAATATCATAATAGCACATTTTAAACCACTTGTAGGGTTAATGTCCAGCATATTATTTATAGATGTTAAAGGGACAGTTACACATGGCAATCTTGATTATTTTTAAAACTCGCAGTGTCCGGTTAGTTTTTATACACAACTTGCTTTCGTTCAATCATTAATATTATTTATAAGAATAGTATAAAGCAACTGTCTAAATGTTGATTATATTGCACCAAGAATATATCTAAACCTATTGTAGAATAGCGAAGAAAATTTGAAAACTCAAAAAAAAAAACAAAAAAAAAAAAACATTTAAGATATGCAAGCAAGGTTAGACGTTGAAAAGAAACTGGATTAATACATCAGATACTAATTGTAATGCTTGCTAAAAACGTCAAGATTGCCATATGCCCCTTTAAAGAGGTATTCTGTGTTGATGAATAAATTCATATTTTTGATAGAAAAACTGACAAATCAGTGACCAGAAATAAGACATACCAATACATTCTGGTAGGTGATAAACTCGGTCTTTATCCTTGTTGTTCAACCAAGTTTACTGTTAAAATTAAGGTATCTACAGTGTGATTATTTTAAAACCCTGCATATTTCATGCACAATCATACAAATTAATTCAGTATTTGTATCTTTCAAAATCAAAATCTTGAAAATCTTGAATATTATCGTCTTTTTACTCTGCCAAAGAAATATTATGTTACTATCGAATCTAAGGATAAAAACCGAGTAACACACATTTTATCAGCTGCTGAAAATAAGATAAAATCTCAATATCTGTGCAATGGATAATTATGAATATTTTAGCTCAGCAAATGTGGTGCTAACCATTCCAGTCATGATCTCATAGCATACTGTGATTAAGTTTTATCGATTTGTGTTCATGTATTGTCCCTTTGTCATTTGCCACACTGTTCGTTTACCGAAGATAAAACATAAATAAAACTGTCAATAAAAAATCAAAATGTTGTGTCTTCTTTCCAAGTTCAATGTGCTGAAAGTTGAAAAGGAACACGTTTCCCTACAGAACAGTGCTTCCAGGCAGCCATATTTGTTAAGCGCATAACGCAGTCAGAACTCGGCCACGAACGCTGTGTTTCCTTACAATAGTATATAATGGAAGGACAGAGAGAAGAAAATATGGTGTTATATTGAGGCCAGCTCCAATTACTCACTATTTTCTTCCTGAATTCTTTTGCTATTATAGATACATGTATATACAAACGAAGAATAATTATACCTGACCCAAACGCTGAGCGAAAGAGTAAAAAGGTATAGGTCAATGGCAATGGCAAATGTGTGAAAATTTAGCTCTGGGAAAAAAAAAAGATTGTTTCTTATTTAGGCCAGACCAATTTGATAACTTGGATTACGGACCCGCCGAACTTCAGAAGTCAAAAAAGTGAAGAAAAAAAATCAAAAAAAATCACCCGAACCTCGAAATTTCCGAAATTTATATAAATTTATGTGCCTAAATTTTGAGGCTTGCGTGTTTTCATGGACGCTAATCTCTTGGTCTGAACGATGTCAGAACTAGGTAACACATACATGCAGCTTAAATAACATATATGGAACTTTAAGACTTGGTATTTTTTTTTAGCCGAAGGCGAAGTTTAAGTCGCCTTCAGATTGACCACTTCGCTTTTTTCCCGCCCTCAAGCGAAGTGTAACCAGTCCTTTAATTGACCTGTTGTTTATGTCTCAGGACAGGCGTAGACATCTCTGGGAAGCTAATTGCTTTGATCGATCACAGCAGAAACCCCGCGGGGAGCATACTTTCCTACAACTATGATATCCCCCTAGGCAATTTTCGCACCTCGCCATTTTTTGTTTACAAATTAGACTGTACAGGAAAAACACACGCCTTATCCAATGAGATTGCGTATAACTGAACAATTGACCAATCGTAGCTTCCGTTACAGTTAGACAAGAGCGTGTTGTCGTGCCCTTAATGGTTTATTCTCTTACTGCTCTGGCTTCAGCCAAGTCAATGAGTACCTTCACTGTGGCTTTCTAGGCTATTGTTTTTTGTATTATATTTACACGAGCATATTTGTGTTTTACTTATATTGCCTATTGATGCTGCCTTGTTGGTTAGAGATTAGATCATTGCGGGGATTTCTTTATTTACAGTGTCCTGTTTTAATGGGATGACAGTAGGGTAAGTGTGAGGTTTGGTGCACCCTAGAACCGGTTTAAACCACCAGTGGCCTACTTTGCCACTGACCGTTCCAAGGCGGTAGCCCTATTGTCAACCCTTTTGTGTTTGCGATGTCGTTTGCATTTATTATTGCTTTTGCCTTCTTGTTTGTCTGTTTGCGTGTTTGTTTCTGTGTTTTGTGGTTGACTGTCCTCCTTGAATGCTACTTTCCCAGTCCGATCTTTTTATATTTCTTTTTATACAAGGGATCAAAATTGTGTCTGCTTCCTCGTCGATCAACTTCAGTGAAGAAATGGACAAAGAGGTAAGCCATGAAAGCATAGAGTGCTTTTCAGACTAGGGGCGTTCCTGGGGCTAATTTAGGTATACGCACTATCGAGTTTTGGATTCACAAATGTGCCTAAACCCACTATACCTTCAGTTTTTATTGAATTTTTCGCATTTTTAGCCTTTTTTATTTGTTTGCTTCTTTAATAGCCTGTACGCACGTGCGTCAGTGCGTATGCCCAGGTACGCCCCTGACGCCTAAGCACAGAGGCGTTTGAAGCTCGCAGATCTCGACCGAAACACCAAATTTAGTATCCAGCGATGTTATTTGTAAACGGCAGATTAGTTCTAGACATGTTTCATGACTGGTATTCTGTTTTGAATGAGAGCAGACTAGAGGGCTTTGATTCTGTTTACGATGGAAAGTTACCCGAAACACAGGTGCAGAAATCAAGTCCTTTCATAAATATGGCTCAAACAGAGTTCTCAATGGACGTAGCCAGTGTGGAGTCAGATCATGCTCAGGGAGGCCTACCAGGGGCGTAGCCAGAGCCTTTTGGAGAATACGCCCTAGGGGAGGGTGCGGGAGAGGGTATTCCCCTCATGTTGATGGGGTCCTGGGTTATTTTTCCCCAGGAAAATTTTGAAATTTGAGTGCAATTTCGGAGGTTTGTGGCTTCATTTGAGCGAGATTTTGGAGGCTCTCGCCTCCATTCATTAAGTGTGTTTTTAAAAATAGTGCCTCACCCCCTACCCCCATTCAATTGTTATTGCTGATTTTAAAAAATAAGCACTTTTATTTTTTCACATTCGATTTTCTAGAGTACGCCCGGGCGTACAGGAGTATGCCTGGCTACGCCACTGCCTACACAATATGCCACATGCTAGCGGCAGTCAGGGAGACTATCAACCGAGTTACACACCCAGTGACTACACGACACTCAGCAGAATACACGCTAAAAAGAATACACGCTAACACAGACATAGGTGTTCAGTGCGATTTAACGGTACCAACAGCACATGATTCAATTTCAATAAACAGTACACAGGGAGACATAAATTTAAACTTACCTGCTGTTCCTTCTACATATGTGGTAGTTCCGACGTTAGTCCAAAACACAAATAAAAATATTCCCGATACACGGTCTGTTTCAACAGTACGGGAACACAGGGAGCCGAGACAGAAAACGCCGGATAATAGTAGGTCTAGATATATCGTACGTAGAGGAAATACGAACAAGTGCAAGCAGTTAGTGCGAGATAATTCTTCCAAAAGTGGTGGGAAACGTAGTAATACTCCAGCAAGCAGCGAACATGTTAATGCACAGAATGGAAATTCGAACAACGCATCTGCCCTTGGTGGAAATAAAGCCGACGGTAGAGATAAACTGTCAAATACACAGGGAACTGAGTCTGAACATGAGAGCATTGATTATAAACTTTAGGACAAAGGGGGGAGTACGATTAAATTTGCATTGTTAAATGTACAGGGATTAAGAGGTAAACGTTATTTTTTCAAAGTCCAGACTCTATTGTGCCCATCGCGTCAGGTATACCTTGACGTGTTCGTTGGCGGACGGACTATAAACCTTAGAACTACACACACACACACACAGAGGTAAACGTTATAATAAATTGGAATCTCCGAAACTGTTTGATATTTTTGATAAACATGATGTAGTGTTACTGACAGAATCATACACAAATGAAAGCTCAAATGTTGATGTAGATGGTTTTGAGTCTTTTGTGTTAAATAGAACGCTTAAAGTAAAAAATACTAAAAGGGATTCTGGTGGGTTAATTGTTTATATCGCAGATAGATTAGTAACTAATTATACCTTAATGAAAAAAATAAGTGATTGTTTAATTTGGGTTAAATTAAACGGTGCTTTATTTAACTTAAAAGAGGACGTTTATTTATGTTTATGCTACAATATACCTATGGGAAGCGGTAGAGTCTTATTTGAAGATAACAGTAT
Source organism: Cyrtodaria siliqua (assembly GCA_037043455.1). Taxonomy (NCBI): domain Eukaryota; kingdom Metazoa; phylum Mollusca; class Bivalvia; order Adapedonta; family Hiatellidae; genus Cyrtodaria; species Cyrtodaria siliqua. Next base: position 48,839 of record JAWPHD010014955.1, read on the forward strand.
GTTTGATATTATGTTGAATGACATGATTCTTTTTGAAAACATGTCTGATAATAAATGTAACTTTATTATATGTGGGGATATGAACGCCAGATCGGCAACAAGTTGTGACTTCGTTGAAAATGACTCTTTACATAATAATATCTGATATTTTACCAGATGACTATATTGTTGATACACCAGTTGAACGTTTTTCTGAAGATAAAGTATGTAATGAATATGGTAGAAACTTGTTGGAATTTTGTATAAATACAGGATTAAGGATAATGAATGGTAGGGTAGAGGGAGATAAATATATTGGAAGGTATACCTGTATCAAAAATAAAGGAAGCAGTGTGATAGATTATGTTTTATGCAGACCAAACATTGTTAATTTATTTCGTACGTTCGAAGTTCAGGAACCGACATTACTATCTGATCACTGTGTTGTGAGTTTTTCATTACGTGCAAATGCAGTTATAAAACAGGAGGGAAAACATATACAGGGTAAAATATTAACGTTAACTATAAACGGGATAACGATAAAAAAAATATTACATTGATGGTTTTAACCAACTACATGTTAGAGAAAAACTGAGTCATATAACCGAACAACTACCGGAAATTCTACATCCGGATGAGCTGGATATGAACCGGTTTAAACCCACAGTGGCCTACTTTGCCACTGACCGTTCCAAGGCGGTAGCCCTTTTGTCAACCCTTTTGTGTTTGTGATGTCGTTTGCATTTAATATTACTTTTGTCTTCTTGTTTGTCTGTTTGCGTGTTTGTTTCTGTGTTTTGTGGTTGACTGTCCTCCTTGAATGCTACTTTCCCTGTCCGATCTTTTTATATTTCCTTAGATGCATTTTATGATATTATTAGTAATGTATGAGACCCATCATTTAAGAATACTGTAAATATAACAGAAAATAAACAAGGAGGTAATAAATGTATTAACAATCAAAAGTGGTTTGATGATATATGCAGATCAAAACGAAAAGAGTTTTATCAACTGCTAAACATAAATAGGTCGGATAAAAGCGACATTAATCGAATAAATATGGCACGTTCCAGAACTGAATATAAAAGTTCTATTAAGCAAAATAAATACTTATATGACAAAACACAGACGCATAAGTTAGAAACAGTGCGTTTTAAAAATGCAAAACAATATTGGAGTATGCTGAAAGGTGCACAGCTACATTAAAAATCAAAAACGTTATCTGTCGATCACTTTGCGAAATATTTTCAAGCTATAAAGGATCCAAATGATGTATTTTACCAACCAGGTGAGGACGTTATATTATTCAATGCAAGATATTTAAATGGGGAGTTACAAGAAATGTTTGAAGAAATAAACGTTGAAATATCGATCATTGAAATAACAAAAGCCTGCAAACAATTAAAAATGGGTAAAAGTGGGGGGACAAGATAACATTAATGTTTTCGTTATGGAATTGATAATACAGGTGTTTTACCTTATATTTTCAAATTATTTAATAATGTGTTTATTGTAGGTTATTTCCCAGATAAATGGACAGACGGATATATTGTACCATTACACAAAAAATGTAGTATTAAAATGAAGTTAACAATTACAGGGGTATTACACTTTTAAGTACGTTTGGCAAACTATTTACAAGAATTTTAAACAACAGGTTAAATGATTGGGCCGAGAAGTATAACGTTTACGTAGAAGCGCAGTCTGGATATAGAAGGAATATGGGAACAGTTGATAATGTTTTTATTTTACACGGCATTATACAGCATACAAATAATGAGGGAAAACGTTTATTTGCTGCTTTTATAGATTTCACAAAAGCTTTCGATTACATAGTAAGGGACATATGGTGTTTAAAACTGATTAAGTTTGGTGTAAGAGGGAAAATACTTGATATTATTGAATCTATGTATAAATCAGTGAAATCATTTGTTAAATATGATAATGAGTTAAGTGAGGAATTTTCATGCTACTTAGGGGTAAGACAAGGAGAACGTTTATCACATTTTTTATTTGCAATGTATTTGAATGATATTGAAGATTATCTCATTAGAAATGATGTTAAAGGTATTGAAGTTGGTTTATTGAAGATGTTCTGCTTTTGTATGCGGATGATATTGTCGTATTTTCTAATACTGAACAGGGCCTTCAGAAAGGATTAGATGTTTTACATGATTATTGCAATAAATGGAGATTAACGGTATATACCGTGAAAATCAAAATCATGATATTTAGAAGGGGTGGTTTATTACCAAGAAATTTACATTTCATGTATGATGGTAAAAATATAGACATTGTGAACCATTTTACATATTTGGGTATTGTTTTTACTACAGGTGGGTCGTTTTCTACTACTCTTGATACATTAGCTGATCAGGCAGGCAAAACCATCTTTAAACTTAACAAATATTTACAGAATTTTACAGAATTATCTACAAGACATGTGTTTGATTTATTTGATACACTAATAAAACCAGTATTGCATTACGGTTGCGAAATTTGGGGGTTCCTAAATGCTAACGTAATAGAACGTGTACATCTCAGTTTTTGTAAAAGTACACTTGGGGTCAAAACATCTACACAAAACGATTTTGTGTATGGTGAAATAGGCAGGACACCTTTAAGACAGCAACGATTGATATCTGTGATAAAGCTTTGGTTAAAAGTTTTAAATTGTTAAAGTAATAAATATATAAAAGCTGTCTATAATATGATCTTTGTGATATTGAGATGAGGCCAACTAAGAAAAACCGGGCATCAGCGGTACAAACTTTGTTAGAAAGCTTAGGGTTTAATTACGTTTGGATATTCTAAGGAGTTGGAAACATGAATATGTTCATATCAATTTTTAAACAATGACAGATACATTTATTCAAAACTGGAATACCCGTATACTTGACTCCTCGAGAGCTAAAACGTATTCATTTTTTTGTGTATTTTCTCAGAAATCATATCTAGAAACTGTTAAAATAAGAAAATTTAGAGTAGCATTTTCAAGATTGAGAATGTCCTCCCATAGGTTGCAGATAGAAGCGGGGCGTTGACATATGCCACTAAGTATACCTTTAATGCGCGCAAATGTATTATATGTGACGTTCTAGAAGACGAATACCATTTTATTTTGGAATGCACTTTATATAAGGAACTAAGAACAATGCTTATCAAGCGGTACTATTGGCAGAGACCAAATATTCCTAAATTTATTGAATTGTTGTCATCAGAAAAAAATATTACCGTAAAGAATGTAGCTACTTATGTTTTTGATGCTTTCAAAATCCGAAACGAATTATATTATACTTTTTAAATACCGGTAATAAATACTTTCCCAAGAGGTACTCTACATTTTGAATATGTCAAATGGTATTTCTGTCTGCGAAAGGTAGTATTAAATTGCGTTTCTATACTAAATAAATGCCTTTGAAAACTATGTGTATAGTATATTGGAAATAGTATTAATTAAATTAATTTAGCATGCTATACTAAACAAACGGTAGTATTATTTAAGATTTCGTATTGTCATTGGCTTCTGTATTTGAAAATTATTTGTAATTCTGTATACTCATGGACCAAATGGTCTACTGTATTATTGAATAAACATATATAAAAACAACAACAGCAACAACAACGCAACAATAACAGGAAAAACGAGCGTGTAATGAGATTCTTGCCTTGACTTAGTTCTATACATATACTATAACGCTACCTCTTCTTCTCTCTATATGTTGACGACTTCGTTATACTAATATGTTATCGTGCAAAAAAAACATGAGAGACAACTCAACAATGTCTCAATAAACTTCAGACCGGGTCTGATGAAAATGGTTTTAAATTTTCTAAATCTAAAACTAATTGTATGCACTTTTGTCAACTACGTAAACATCATGAAGATCCTCATCAGACATCTAACACTGGATGGGTCACCAATACCAGTAGTGGATGAGACAAAATTCTTTGGTCTTTTTTTCGACCCTAAATTAACGTTTATACCATATCTTAAATATTTGAATGTCAAATGCCTTAAAGCTCTTAATTTACTTAAAGTTGGACTACGGCTCAATAGTATATGGATCGACTCGCAAGTCATACTTGCGATTGCGCGATCCTACACATAATCACGGATTACGACTCGCCTTAGGTGCCTTTCGTACACATCACCAGCCGAAAGTCTTTATGTTGAAGCTAATGAACCAATAGAAGGGCAAATTTGTCCTTCAGTATGCCATTAAATTACAATCTAAACCTTCAAGTACAAAGTACCACAAATTCCACCGAGGACTTTGGAAACAGCAACAATTGTTTTTGATCCTTGTAATAGTAGCAAATCCAGTATAGACCCTACTGTCTTTCGAAATACAGTAACTTTCAACATATACACACATATGGTTCTAAAGATGGAGATAATGTAGCTGCAGCAGCTGTTGTTCACAAACACAGCATAAAGAGCCGCCAGCCTGTCAAGGCCTCTGTCTTTTCAACTGAACCTAAGGCAATTGCCTTAAACTATATTCAGAAATCTGATGATGACCATTTTGTAATCTTTTCTGATTCCCTTTCGTCTCTTGAAGCCTTGGGTAATATGAAACATGATAACAGAGTTGTGCTTCAACTTTTACAAAAGTACAATTCTCTCTTATAGTTGATAATGTTATTATTTTCTGCTGGCTTCCAAGCCATGTAGGAATACGTGGTAATGATAGAACTGCTAAAGCAGCATTAAGTTTACATACATGTATATCTAATGCCAAATTACCTTATACTGATTTTAAAAGTTGTATTAACACATATATTCGTAACTCTTGGCAAGCCGCTTGGGGTTTGTCAGTTAACAATAAACTCCATTCCATTAAACCGTTACTCGGAGAATGGCGTTCTTCTAGTAGACACATTCGTCGAGAAGAAGTTGTCCCAGCCCGGTGCAGGATAGGGCATACACGTTATACTCATTCATATTTATTACAAGGTGAGCAATTACCAGAATGTATACCCTGCTTTGCACCGTTAACGGTCAAACACATCTTGTTGGAATGTGTGTACTTTGATCCTATGCGTCAAAGGCACTACAATGTTAATACTATGAAAGAGTTAGTTGATACTATAGATTTTAGTCTTGTTTTAGATTTCCTGAAAGAAATCAGACTATATAAATCACTACAGAAAGTAGTATGCGATCACATGATTTGCCACATGGCATACGGACGCTGCTGATTGTGAGGCAGTCTAGATCATCGAAGACGCTTGCTTGTTTTCTAGACAAATTCTAACAAAATGTTTGAAGTTTGCCGAGATTCTGGTATCGTTTCTGATTGGCTGATACAGATGCATCTTCTATCAAAATATACAATACGGCAGAAAGACACTAACTTAATAAATAACAAAGACGGAGACCAAATGTGGTTCGTCAAAAATAGATCTGCTATTATAATAAATATATTTTTTACAGACACGTGTTTCCGGGTTTCATTTTTTTCCCTGCACAAACGGTCAAGACGTTTGTATTTATAATCAAGCGTCGAAGATGATCAAGACTAGCATTTTGAATGTTTTGTAGCCACTAATCCGCCAAATAACGGCAAAACTACAGTACAAACTTATTTATCCAAATCCTATCCAGGTGTTCAGGTCATAACATAATGTATATGTGCCGATTAAAAGTATTACGGGTACATAAAATACCCGAGATTGAATATGCGTAAAATGCATTAGTAGTTGATAACTCTTCATTAGACGCTCCGGTTTTGTGGTTTGGTCTTTCTTTCTTTCTTTATTCCGATAATGCTTTAATCAATTACTGATTATACTAGTATGTATGGTGGTGGCAAGATAATTTTATACAATTTAAGACCAGAATAAAAACAGATAAAATACATAGTAATTTTGTCTTACTGACTTGCCCTCCTACCATCTATTTACAAGTATGTTTGTCAGAGGTATCAGTTTAACCTCTGAACAGACTGATGGGATTCCACAGTGGCATGAGTACGATTTTTTTTTTTGATTTTTTGATTTTTTGAAATTTCAATCACCAAATTAATGGTGATCCATTTATTCACCCCGTCATAGGTTTGTGAGGGTCGGGGTGGGCCACCCCTCAGCAAACCGTACATTTATATGATAAAATATGCATCAAATATGTATTTAAATATAATACAACAAATATTTACAGAAGCCAAACTAAAGCATATCTTAATATAGACATAAACAAATGGGGAGGTTTTTTCTTTCTTTACGATTTCAGAATGAGTGCAAATATGAATATTGGCCAAATTTGTTAAAGGGAGGCATTGCAATATGTATATATTTCAAAATATCTTCAGTGGATAATATGTCATGATTGGCATGTATCCCTTTAAAACTTGGAAGACATTTAATTTCACAATCTATAAATGATAGAATTGTACTTATTTATTATTTTTTGCATTCATTCTAAAATTGCAAACAAACTTTTTCTTTTCAAAAAAAACAGTGGATGATTTACATATACTGAAAGGAAAAAGAAACGCAGGGTGCGTATTTCCGCTGTATATTGTATGTTTAATATGCTACTGCTAATCGAATGGTACAGGGCGACATTAGGCTTCTTCTTTTAGAAAGAAGGTTTAAACAGCACTGAACACACCAATGGTTACCCCTTTAAAGTTTCATTATCGTCAGAATGCGCAGGTGAGCAAACTTAGGCTTTAAATGTTGCAATCACTTAACATTAAATACAGTACTGAACTGGCTCCATTTTTCAAAGAGGAACTTCAGCATTTATGAATTTCTTGTTACAACGTGTACTGTGATTAAAACGTCTACAACATCACAGTTGTGTCCTTTCTCTAACTAACTGCACTTTTTTTTTTACAAAACATCTTGGGATTTCCTTGGAATATATATGGAATTAAGTGTGCAGTATATGCAATATATAGCGGAAATACGCACCCTGCGGTTTTTTTTCCTTTCAGTATATATTTATATTGAAAGAAAGTTATGTTACATAGACACTCACACATATTAGAACAATGAGACATACATGTGACTTTATACCAGGCCTATGTTATATCTCCACTGAGTTTTCCTATTATATTCTTAGAAAAAAAGTTGTGGTATATAAGAAAAAAAAAGGACAAGATGTTTCTATGGAGATGTGACTCTTCATTACTCAATGGGAACAGTGGGAAACGTAGTGCAACAATATTATTTACAAGTAAGTACAATTTCTGGTGTTTTTGTCGTTGTTATTTACTTAAAAGCACAGAGTAACATTTAGCGAAAAAGGATCTGATTAGTGTAAAAGGGTTTTATATGCCAACCAGGGCTGTTCAAAATTTTCCAATTGATTATTTTTAATAGCGTTTATTTTTTCAGTATGATATATATAGGTATCTAATTTATGGTTTAACATTTTCAAAGAATGGCAATCTCCCATCTAACTTGCACTTATATATGAAGTATTTTGCATGTAGAAGTAATTTATTTAAAACAATGTAAAATTGAATGGAACCAAAAATAATAATTTTCATAGTCCATTCCGGTTGAATTTTTATATTCTTTTCTGTGCAAGTAAACTTGAAATTATCCCAAAATGTTTTTGAATATCTGCATTCCCAAAATAGATGAGTAATGGTTTCTGAAGTATCAATGCAAACACTACATGAATTGTCATTTTTTATTTTCATTTTTGTCAGAAGGAGGTTTGTGGTAGTAATTCTGTGATTCATTTTTACTTGAAACCATTGTAACTTTGTATCTTTTGTGCAAATGAAAGGTATTTAAATAGTTTATTCCAATCTCTGTCTATATTTAAACCGTATTGACCCCATTTTGCAATAGATGTTGGCTGCACACCTGATTTATTTAAAACTTCATAAATAGGGCGACAGCCGTTTTTTGTTCCAAGCCGTTTTTTGTTCCAGTTATGAGAGAAACTGCTAATGGGCAAACTGGGTTTTCTAGGTTGATGGTCAGATGTGCAAAATTCAGATTTTGAAGGTACTCCCTAATTGCCGCAGTCATACCTTCATATTCTATAAAATTTGAAAGTATGCTAAACTTTTCTATAAATAATCTAAAAGAAAGCAGATCACCATTGTTATCCATTAGATCATTAATAAATATAATACCTTTGTCATACCATCTCTTATAAAATACACTTGATCTTCCGATCTTTAATTAATGTTGTACCATAACGGCTGTGTTAGAAATTGTATCCATGACAGTGGTTTAACATTTAATAGAGTATCCAGACTTGTGTATACATCCTTCCAAAAGGGATTGCATAATTATTATATTTTGCAATTTATTTTTTACATAATCATTACCCAGAAATAACATCTTAGTCGTAAATGGATACATATGTGTATGGATTTTTATACATTTTTTATCTCCAACTAGGAATCTTCTAATCCATGTTAGTTTCAATGAATGTATGAATTGTTTAATAGTAATCATTCTTAATCCCCCATGTTCATAATCTTGGGTTGCAACAGTGCCCTTTATTTTGTCTGGGTGATTATTCCATAGGAAATTAAAACACATATCTTGTAGCATTTTAATCTGACTGTCAGGTGGATTTGGTAAAGATGAAAATAAATGGTTTAATTTTGATAAAGCTAAGCTCTTTATGACAGTATTTTTTCCAATCGGTGTGAGTATTCTTTTTGACCAAGATAGTAGTAATGATTTAATTTCTTTTATTTTTCTATCGTAATTTTATGCGACTAGACTATGTAGGTTCGTTGACATTATGATACCAAGGATCACAAGGTCTCCTTGATCCCAATTTAAATTTACATCTTTACAAAGTTTAGCCTTTGAGCCTTTATTTTTCCCAAACCATATAACTCTTGTTTTATCAACATTAAGACCTGATATTTCTGCATAGAATTTTAAAACACTTAGGGCATATTTAAGTGATTTTTCAGTGCCATCTAATACTTGAATACGATTTGATAACCAAGAGGCTATCCATATATAAGGTGTTGCCTCTAATTACATAATAGTCCATTTTCTGTAAAAGTCGGCTCTGGCGAAGTCCATGATGATGATGTCAGGTTGACTGTGTTTCCTATTTTTCGCATTGTCTAAGTTGAATACTAAGTCGTTAACAAACTGTTGCGTTTCGCATGACCTTTGACTCCTGAATCTACGAGTATATCGTATTTCGTCAGATGTATATGCTCTAGAGCTTTACAGCAGATGCATGTAAGGGATACTGGTCGGTAATTAGCAGCGTCGTATTTTTCACCTGTTTTAAAGACAATGGCTGCAATGGCTAGCTTCCATCCAACTTGTCCTTGTGAAAGAGACAGGTTGAAGATGGTAGTGAGTATGGCAGATATCTCCACACTGCCTCAGGCCCCAG